>JASAUF010000130.1:600000-888531 GCA_030180095.1 Magnolia changhungtana
GCATGCTGACAAATAGATCTCATGAGGAATTTGGCCTAGGTGTTTGGCATATTTAAATTCAAGGTATACCTACTGAATTCAAGGCTAGCATAATCCAACCAATCGATTTTAAGCTGCAACACCACAAGCAGGTTCCACAACATTCTTTGCAACTAAATAGTCGGGCTTGACTGATCTAACCAATACCCAGCTCAGGTTTAAGAATGAAGGGGTTGGGAGTCTGGGTTGTTAGTTTTGATGATGATGATTGTTACTTTTCTTTCTTTTCTTTTTCAGGGATGGTGGGCTAGCTGCAATCCAAACACAGGGATCCACAAGCAATCCTTTTGGATATACTTTTGTATATGGGTATCAAAATTTAGCTTTTAAGGTGAGTAATTAATAAACATGATTGTTTATTTTATCATGATCATTTCCATTATTTTTGTTGATAGTTGATAGCATTTAGGACGGGGATTAATCAGGTATATACAGCACAAGAGAGTAGTTCTGTCTATTTTTAACTTGCACATGATTTGCAGGGAATAAAAGCTTAATTGTCATTTTATTGCTAGACTTCACATGATTCGTACCATTCTATCTTCCAGGTCTACATTATAGGAGGAGACGGAACCCAGAAGGGGGCGTCTGTAATATATGAGGTGACTAAATGAAACTAATAAACATTTCCATTCTTCTGTTTTTATTATTAGCTCGAGAGATGCTACATATGAAGAGATTAGTTTGTTGTATATTTCCCAATTTGGAAATCATTTGGTTACACTGCAAATTGAAATCATTTGGTTACCCTGCTTTGAATTTGCTTGCAAATTATTACGTCCTAGGTTGAAGAACGAAGGTTAATGGTGATGCGTACCAGATGTTCAATGAAATTCCAAAGGGAGATATGCATACCAAATGTTTGATATAATAACTAATAGAAACTTGGTTTTTTCTTGTTGTTTGTGCCCTTGTTTTCTCTTAAAGTCCATTTTTTAATTTTCAGCACTCTTAAACAGACCAATTTCCAGGCCTGCTAGTTTTTATTTAGATACATGAAACAGTAGAGTTCCCCATTCCTTGTTTTGGTAGCAGAGATATTAGGGACAACTGAACTGCGTGGCATAGTGAATTTTAATTCCTTGTTTCCCTTCTTCTGTAGCGACAGGGAATACGTGATAGGTCACTGGATTTGGGAGTCAGGAAGAAATTATTGTGTGATGAAGGTAAGATAGGGCATATGGTTTTTAAATTGCATATGATTGAGACTATCAGTCTCCAATTCATTTTGTATCTTTATATTGGTAATAGGTATACTAATGCTTAGTAGGCATAGACAGTTAATGAAATCGAGAATGGCTAATGCCATTTATCAAGAAATATTTGTTGCAGCAAGCTCTTATAGTTTTTCGAAATGAACTGAACAAAAGGATATATGGAATAATCCTCAAAAAAGCAAACTTGTTACCTTTCAAGTACATTGGGCTTTGCCAACCCTTGCTGGATCTTCTTCGTGCCCACCAAATGGTAGGAAATAGACGGACATTTTATAGCAGAGGACTGCTCCATTAGTAGCCTCACTCTCCATTCCTAGTTAATAAAAGCATATGAGCATGCTGAAAACCAAAATGATGAATAATCTTTTCCCCCTATTTTTGTTATTATTCTTTACTTGTGTTTATTTGATTGTTCATTTTGTTACTGCATGACTAAATGCGCAAAGATATTTAGTCAGCAAAGAGTCGCCACCATTGATAGTCAACAAACTAGGAAAGATGGTGAAGAAAATTTGAAAAATGCATACACACTCTTACTGCTACTTAGATTATGCTCAGGTTTGTCTTGGATCGGTTGGTTTATTTATTCAGGATGAAGTGGAAGTTTGTTTACTAAAATAAATGGTCTTTCTCTTTTAGCTTAGTCCATTGAGAAACAAATTCCATGGTGGATGATACAAGTCAAATTGGGTGTGGCTAGTCGTGCTCTATTTGCGTTGTGGCTAACAGTGGGGTGTGTGTACTAAGGTGCTAACAAAAAAAAAGTCCTCTATTCGTTGTTGCCTCTTACTATTTATATCTTGAAAGGATATTGTCCTGGTTTCTCACCTTCCATGAAGTTGTTGTCGCTGATGTCAAATGTTTTAGAATTTTTCTTTTTGGATGCCAATTCGGACTCTGCCTTATGTATTTCATTCTGATGAGATTCTTTCTCCTTTGGCAGTTGAAACCAGTTAGTGTGGTCATCGATTTCACCAGCCCGTCAATGGTTTATGACAATGTGAAACAGGTTGGTTTTGTTTAGAACTTAGAACTTGAACTTGTCATGTGGCATGTTATTAACATATTCTCACAGAGATAGGAATTTACTGAATAATCCACCATTCAATATACATTGTGCTATGTAGTTGTTTGATTCGGTGACTTCCAATCGCATGAATTTCCCGTGTCTTGAATTGCATTGATTTTTTTCTCTATTTTTCTTATTTTATTATATTGCAATATGTCAATTGATGTCATTTCATCATTGATACAATTGTGGCCCACTACATAGAATAAGAAATCCCATTTGATATCTTCTATAAATTTAACAAAAGCCCTAAAAATCCAAAATCGTAAATCACAGTTTCAATAAAAACCCAAATGGCAGAATCCACAACAGTGAGCAGTTCTGTGTATTGGTGATTCGGGTTACACTTTTCTAATGTTTCGGGCAATCTTTATGCAGCACAATGAGGATAGTGTGAGTTTTGATTCCAATGGAGCCTTTGGACATGAGGATCTGAATTCACAAGCAAGCCTTTGGATACTGTGAGTTTTGATTGCAATGGAAGATCTTTGTCGCTCACATCTTGTAAAGTCAAGTTTCCTAGGACACTTTTTACATTCATTTTATGTGCATTACACCATCTGTCATTATGTTCTGTTGTGGAAGCCATCAATGTTGTCAAATCGCATATGCGATTGCATGTGATCCACATGTTATTCGCATATGCGATCGCACAATCGCATATGCCATGGCATATTTTTTTTTTCCAAAAAAAAAAACTAAAAATTCTAAAAATTCTAAAAAAAAAGAGGGGAAAACTCGTCTAATTAGTACACATGATTGGATTGGGTTATTTTACTTATTTCATTATAATTTGTGTTTCATTAAGTGATATATTTAATTACTTATATTATATAAATTTTAACAAAACAATCAACAAGCTACATTAAAAGATAACTAATTATTATAAACTTCAAAGAAAGAAATTTTAATGATAAATGGATAACTTGAAACAACATACAAGTTATAACTTACAACAGCACAACTTATAAAATACAAAAAATAAACATAATTGAAATAATTGTAGAGAGATTAGAGTAAGAAAGAAAGAGGTGTAAGAGACAAAGAGTAAGAGATTTAGAGCTTTGGAGTAAAGAATAGTGAAAATGGAGGAGATATGAGTGCCTAATTATAGGCAAAAGTTCTCCAATTTGAAAAAATAAAAAATAAAAATAAAAATCTTTCACTCTTAGCTATTGGGAAATATGCGATCGCATATGCAGTATGCGATCTCATACTCACATATGCGATCGCATATATATCGCATACAAAAGTATGCCATGGCATATGCGATGCGATCAAAAGTATGCGCATATGCGCATATGCGATCGCATTTGATAACAATGGAAGCCATTGATTCGTGTTTCTACATGAGATTTAAAGTGAGCAATTGACATTCTTGCATAATGGTCATGCAAGTAACATTTTCTTGAAAAAGCTATTCCAAAAATGTTTATTCGTAATTATACTCTTTTGTCAACTAATTTTGATTGGAATTATATTGAGGGAAGTTTTAGGAAAGGGCAACACACAGAGAGGATTCCCATATTATATTTTTATGGCATATTTCATAGGTAAAGGTATATATATATAAAGTGGTTGCGTACTACTTGCTGCTTCTCTGTTTTGATATTTGCTAATTTGAGAGCTTCTTTCTTATCCAAGTACAATTACAGGATTGGGGTGGATGCTCTAAATATTAAATTGTGAAACTTGTCCAACAGGCATTAATTATAATTTAGTGTGTTCATTTTAAAATCCTTTCCATTAGTATCATAATTTGGGCTATACACCTAGAAGAGGAGCTTGAAGCAAATGAAAGAAATTTTGTGGAAAAGCTTAGTATCAAATTCGAATAGAAAATGAGGCCAAACTGAAATGCCACATAGACAAATCTTTGGGTTCTTCAGTGGGCTTTCATACAGGATCTGTTGAGAGGATTGCAGTCTCTGGTAAATCTTCTACTAATGCCACCATGAGGATAGACTTATGTTTGGTGTTTGTGCATTAAGATATATGCTTTAGTCTGAAATGTCTTTCCAAGTCCATCGAACCAAGGAATTTTGGAGGATGTTCTTTCACCGAGTGGAAGGCAAGCTCATACCAGTGATGAACATTCTCAAACCATATCTGAGAAAGAAAACCATGAAGCCAGCCTTTCTCAAATTGAAGGTTGCTTCAAAGAGAAAACTCATCCATGGGGTAACGATTATTTTCATGTTGGCTGCAGTATGGCTAAATTCTTGTGTTTGTTTACTTAGATCAATCAGTACTAAGAGTTTGAATTGCTTCTGAAACATGGAACTAACATTATAATCATATACTTTGAAAATTAGTCGATCCACATCTAGAAGATAATGAATTTCTGCGATTCTATTTCTCTGATTTTATTGTTCATGTGCTCATGAAGGCTAGGCTTAAGTGAATGTGTCTGGCTGAGGTGGGTAGATGAAGAAGAACAAATTTTGTTTTCCGATTGTTTTATTGACTGGAAAATCTGACTTATCCCAAAGGAAGTGGGAATGGATATGTGATTTATTTCAGTGAATTATATCTGAAATCTGAATAGTGATGGCCCCAAGGGTCAGGCCAGTCCTGCTATTTTTGGTGATTTGTATAGCGCTCTATGGTTCTGCTATAGCAGAACCTGAGAAGGAAGTGAATTGTAACGATATTTCCTTATATTACAATGTGGAAGTGGCCTTCAAGTTGCAGTTATGTTCCTTCCAACCTAAAAGGTATTGCTATTGCAATTTGGTGCTCTGCCCCTTAATGTGAATGCTATAGAAGTAGAATTTGACCATTTCTGTTTTATTTGATTAGCTATTGCAATTTAGTTTGGTAGCACATCCACACACATCTATGACCTTCCTGGCATAAATCCAAATTGATTTTCTTGTACATTTGTCTCATGCTTTAACCTTTTGCTTGATCACTCTCCAAACATTTGTACTATTATAATTGCAGGATTCTAGTTGTAGCAAGTGTTTGCCATTTGTTGGGAGAATCCTATAAAGTTGTTGGGGTGTGTATAACAAAAGGCATCCAAAGTGAAGACTGATGGGAAAGAGATTGAAAAAACCCTATATCCTACTTTTGTAAATTTTTTCGTAATGGAAATTTCAAGATTGTAGAAATTGGATTTGAAAATTAATTTCTGATGTGGAACAACTCTTAAAAGTATAGGATGCACAGAATAGTCTTTGTTTCTCTATGGTTGTTTTTCTTTGGATTAATCTCTATTTTGATGGAATGCAATTAACTTCTATTAATTTATTTCCCTTGATCCTAAATTTCATAATTCTGTGTGTTTATTAGGGTTTGAAATTGTTCCTAAAATTCCGTCCTAAAATATGACCGTTGGCAACATTAAGAATGGTTTAAAACCATTCCTAAATTTTTGTTCCTAAAATGTGATCGTTGGCACCAGAACGGTTTAAAACCGTTCCTAAAATTCCGTTTCTAAAATTTAAAACGGTACCCAAAACGGTTCTGAACCGTTCCTGTTTTTCTGTGATGCCTCATTTAAGAACGGTTTTAAACCGTTCCTGAAGCATTTAGGAACGGTTTAAAACCGTTCCTAAATGACAATTTTGGTGTAGTGCCCATTCCCATGAGAGAATCCAGATGTGCAAAAGAAATAAATAAATAATAATAAGAATAAGAATAAGAATTGCAATAAATAAAATAAAATTCAATCACAAAATTCAAAAGAGAAAAACGAAGAACAATAGATACAAGTGTGAAAAAAGAAGAGAAACCATTCCAAGGCAGTGCCATCCTGGTGTGTTTGTCGACCATCGCTATCCATTCCGAGTCCGAAAAGGGCAACGCTTGAAGATAAAGGGTCATCTACCACTCGAGGACACCACATGGGCTTGCAATGCATCACCAAGGGCTTCTTGCGAAGCATGTACATCAATGATCTACCTAAAAAAAAAAAAAAAAAAAAAAAAAAAAAAAAAAAAAAAAACTTGAGATAACCAAAAAAATCGGAAAAAAGAAAATGCAAAAATCATGGAAAAATCAAATGGCGTATATGAAACCCTAAAAATAACTGATCTCCGGGAAATTTACACCAAAACGCAGAGATTTTCTTCTATTATGATAGATCATAGAAAGAAAAAGAGGAATTTGAAACGACATACCTAAAAATCCCCCGATCACAACTTCGTTGCAACGTAAATGAACGTTGAAAGAGAAATCCAGCGGCTTTGTTTGAATGAAGACCGGCGTCCTCTACACGAACGACGGATTTGGAAATCCTCTTCTAAAATTAAATGTTGCTTTCAAATACGACAATTGTGAGTTTTACATCATTTATATTATAAACTACAATAACAGCCATATATATATATATATATATAAGGGACCATTTACTAGATGATTAAGATAGTCTTATATAGGAAAAAAGTATAAATTTTAGACATTTACAACTAGAACCATTATTTAGATGGTCTGGATAACACCATCTCATTGTCACTATTGTTATGAATAAGTCACCACTATTTTGCATCAAATATAAAACTCACACTGTCACTGTACAATAAAAAAAAAAAAAAAAAAACATCCGGTTGGAAGTGGGTAACTCAGTACGCACTCTGTCGGGCCCACCATGAATGAATCTGGTTTATCCACGCAGTCCATTCGCTTTTCCAGATCATTTTAGGGGTTGAATCCAAAATTGATGCATATGCAAAGATCAAGTGGACCATACCACAGAAAAAGTATAAATATTGATTTTCACCGTTGAAAACTTTCTAAGGCCCTCAGTGATGTTTATTTGTCATCCAACCTGTTCATAAGATCAAAAACACATGGATTAACGGAAAACACAAATATCAGCTTGATCTAAAATTTCTTTGGCCCCTAATAAATTTTCAACTGTAGATGTTCAATTCACACTTTCCGGTGGTGTGCTCCAACTGAGGATTGGATCGACTCAATTTTTTTATTAAAGCAATGAAATTATCTGTTAAAAGAGATGGATAGGAGTCGATCAAATTCATGAATGACAGTTGGGCCCACAGCTTAGCGTACTCTGTTACTCGGTACGCTATCCACTTCCCATCCGGTTGAGCTTTGGATCTGGAAGGCTCCATTGCATATATGCTTTGGAAATGGATCTGGCTACTCCCTCTCGCTTTGCCTAATGGTCTGGTGGTCGATGGTTTGTGGGCCCCACCATGATGTATGTGTTTCATCAATTCCGTCCATTTATTTTTCTAGATCATTTTATGGTATTACACAAAAAAATGAGGTATATCCCAATCTCAAGTGGACCACATTATAGGAAACAAGTGTTGAATGAACGTCAACCATTAAAAACCTTTTGGGGCTCATAAAAGTATTGGATCAAGTGATATTTGTTTTTTCCCTTCATCGGGTCTTTATGACCTAATCAACATATTGGATGTCAAATAAATAGTACAAGTGGGCCTTAGTAGGATTTAAATGATGGATATCCAATCACTATTGTTTTCCGTGGTGTGATCCACTTGAGATTTATATCCCTCTCATTTTTGGGATGAAGCACTAAAATCATCTTTAAAAATGGATGAACGGATTAGATGAAATACATACATCATAGTGGGGCCCACAGAGCACCGACCACCAGCCCCGAGGCTAGTGTCAAGGGGAGTAGCCAATCCGTCTCTATATGTTTTAACCTCGTCGTCCATCCATTTCCCAACATCATTTCAGGGTTGATACCTAAAAACAAGCTCGATATAGATCTCAGGTGGCACATGTTGCACATTGGCATGTGTGGCATAGTGGCATGTGCAGGTGTAACTAGAGATGGACAATGGCTCATTTGGCACATCGCACATATAAGGAAATTGAAGATAGACAATGGCTAATTTGGCACATTGACATGTGACACATACAAGGCAATTGTAGATGGTGGCACATTTGTATTTAAATCTTTGAGAAATATGTTTCCTTCCCTCATTGGAAAATGCCTTCATTAGGGGTGAAAGTGGGAAAATGATCTCGAAAAATGGATGAACGGTATGGGTTGATCCCAAATTTTTGGTAAATCTAAAGCTCAAGTGGACCATGCCACACGAAAAGTGTGGAATAATGATTTCCACCGTTAATACCTTCCTTGGGCCCACAGTAATGTTTATTTGCCATCCAACCTGTTCATAATATCAAAAAGATATGAATGAAGAGAAAACACAAACATCAGCTTGATCCAAAACTTCTATGGCCTCCAAGAATTTTTCAATGGTAGAGGTTCAATCACGCTATTTCTTGTGGTGTGGTCCACTTGAGCTTTGGATATGCTTCCTTTTTATTCTTTAGACCTCAAATTATTTGTTAACATGGATGAACGGAGTGGATAAAATAAATAAATAACGGTGGACCCCATAAAGTTTACTCTGGTAAGGGTAATGAGTAACTACCTAAATGTAGTGGAGAGAGGTTTCCTTAAAACATTCATAATTATATATTGTGCCTGCCTAAATGTGATTCACATATCCAACCCGCTCATTATGTATGCCCCACTTAGATGAGGGGTCAGACCAAGTTTCAGCCGCATCCAAAACTCATGTGGGCCCTACCAAGTGCTTTTATATTTTTTAGGATGTCTTCACATGGTTTTAGATGGCATGGCCCACCTGAGTTTCGTATATGGATGATTCATGAGATATCTCATAACCTAAAGGGGACACGTCAAATGCACAGTGTTGATGTTCGACACACATCATGATGGGGCCCACAAAACTTACTAACATTAATTCTTAGGTTCTCACAAGGTCAATAAGTTGGGTTATAATTTTGACAATAATATTTGGCCCATTTTAAATGTCTGGTCCATTCACTCTACTGATCAATATCCTCAATTTGACTAGTTACTCACCCCAATCAAGCTAGCTACATATGAGAAAGATATTGGGCATACAAGATTGATCAACAATTTAAGTGAAATTTAATTTAAACATCTAAAGTTATTTACGCTTCAATCTAGACTAATTCGATTATCCAAAAACGGTTAAATGTTCAATTACTGAATGTACCTAATAATTTATTAAAAAATATTTTTTTTTCCACGGATAAATTTCAATTTCCATTTAAAAATAACATTTTTTTTCAAAATGTATATTTTTTTACTCTTAATTTTTCTTTGAAAACTTTTAACAAAATATCATTTTTATTATAAAATATTTTTAAAAAAGTAATAAAATACAAATTCTGAATTTTTATTTTCAAAATATTTAAAATTTTCACAAAAAAAAAATTCCCCAAAAATTCCAAAATGCCGATTTTTTTTTCTTCAAAAGCATCAATTTATTTTCAACTTTTCAATTTTCTTTTTTAAAATGATATATTGTTTTTCAAAATCTCAATGTTTTTATAAATAGCTTTTTCTTTTAATTTCTAATTTTGAACATTTTCAATTATTTTTCAAAATCACAAATTTTTTCAACTTATTTATTTTTCGTTGCAAAATGTTTGTTTTTTGATAAAGTATCGATTTCTAATATCGTTTTATTTTAAAATTTTCAATTCTTTTTAACTTCTCCATTTAAAAAATAAATAAGCATTTTACTTGAATTTGTCAATTTTTATCGGACTTCTCAATTTTATTTTATTTTTCAAAATACAAACTCTCATTTTCTTTTTCAAAATATTTTCATTTTTCAACATTGCAAAAATTTTCACATTTTTTAAAATATTTTTAATTTTCTTTTTTAGGATATTATTTTTTTTCTCAAAATCAAATGCTTTTTTTTTTTTTTCAAATTTATCAACTTTATTCAATATTCTTTTTTTTTTCCTCAACAAGATAGATTTTTATTAAATCACGATTTTTATTTTTTCAAAATCTCATTTTTTTCTCTAACATTGTTAAATTTTTTATTCTCAATATTTTTTTTTCCATGTGATATTACAAATCATTTGTATTAGTTTTAAAATTTTAAAAAAAAAAATTTCCACTCATTTGTTATAAAAACAATTTTTTTTCTTATTTTTTTATTTTTTTGCATTCAATCAATTGTTAAAAAATAATCTTATGTACAATTAAACTAGTGAAATTCTATTTAAAACAATTACTAGACTACAAAAAAAACTTATTTTTCCACCATATTCTTAAAATAATGGAAAAAAAAATAATGTTTAGGGCAAAAGGCCTTTTACGACGGACCATGATCCGTCGCAAAAGTAACTGAAAACCGTCGCCAGTGGTATTTTGGGAGGGATTTTTGCAACCCTCATACCCCGTCGCAAAATCAAAATTTGCGACGCATTCAGTCCGTTGCTATTTTACGACGGACCAAAATCCGTCGTAAATTGGTCGTAAATCAGATTTTAGCGACGGATTTCGGTCCGTCGCAAAATTCCGTGACATTTCAATTACGTAAGACGGGATTAGCGACGGACCTTTTCCGTAGCGACGGATTAAATCCGTCGTTAAACTAAGAGATTTTTGCTTCGCAAAAATGCATTGTAAATCTCCACTTTTGGCGTAGTCACGCCAACAAGGACTTTATTTTGGCATGAGCTCACTTATAAGCTTTATCATTGATTATATATATTATAATAAGTATATAGTGTATGCATATAATATATATTTGTGTGCATATAATATACAACATATACACACGTGTCATCCAATCGATGACACACTATATAGAGAGGTCTCAAGTTCAGCCGGTTGGACTTCAAGTTATGGTCCACCGAGTGGATAACTTTCAACTTATTAAATGAATTTGGCATCAGATACTTCCAATAGGTTAGCCCCAACACAAGGATCACTAGGAACAATAATAAACCCCATCTTATAATGTGGGTCATCGATCCCTAAGAAAACAATATCTAACCATTGGTAAATATAGAAAAATACAAGTGTGGTCCACTTAATGATTTGATAGGAGTATTGAGTTTTGCATTAAGAAATCCTTATGATGGGCCAACCTATTGGTCGGATTGGATGTCGCACACACACACACACTAAAGTTGGAAGTTATCTTTTGACTTGACTGTACCATGTTGTCCAACTAGTTGGACTTACACCTTTATATATAAGCATGGCCCCGATATCAGCCCAAAATTAGTAACACTTTTCTAACTAAGCCCAAGTAGGTTCCGTGAGCCTATAAGGCATGCTCAAATCCAGCCCGAATACCTACCCAGCTCAACAGTCCATGAGTCAGCCAAGTCTAGAGACAGCTCTACTATTAGTACACAATATTTGAACAAATGATCCGTTTTTCCCCTGATCCATAGCTCAGGTGGTAGACCGAGTGAAGAAACTCCTGAGATCTTGGTATTGATTCCCTAGTGGGGGTGGCTAACTGTAGAGTGTGTATTGACATTGTTGTGTATACTAACAGGCTAACTCAAAAAAAAAAATAATAATAATAATAATAAATAAATAAATAAATAAAGTGATCATTTTTTCCCCTGCTCATGTAATTTGAATCTCATGGGATAGAGATGAGTTTAACTTCTCCTCGGACACATCCACCATGTGAAGGTGGTTAATTAAAGCAATGAGTTATTGGATTTCTTCAGTTATACCCTATTTCTAACAATTTTGAAAAAGTTGATAGGAGGGCAACATTTGACGTTATGATAAATAAATGTGGATAAAAAGCTCTTCAAAGACTTAAGCACTTTGTGTAGGCTTACAGCTAGCTTGCATAAGTTTAATTCTACATGGCAGAGTGGTGTGTTGACATGCAGGAAGCACGGTTAAGCTATTTAAAATACAAAAAGCAACCGAGGGCCATCAAAACAAAACCTTAGCTAACAAAAGTGAAGCAAGGCCAAAAGTCATTTAGAAGATGAGTACAATAATCATCCACTCTGTAGGAATTGTTACTTGTTAATTACCATGCATTCAAATGCATGCCTGACACCTCATCCACTTAGTGAGAATTCTTATGAGCGAATTACCATGTGTTCAAATGCATGCGTGACACAGAGACGTGACTTAGGTTGGGCAGGACAGTGTGGAAGCTGATTGCGTCCTACTCCGGCGAGACAGACTTGCGCAGGCGGGGGGCTCGTTAGGACCTACAGTGATGTATGGGTTTTATCCACTTTCGATCAGTCCATTTTCTTACATCATGTTAGGGTATGAGCCCAAAAATAAAGAGATCCAAGGTTCAAATGGACTACACCCCATAACAGAGATGCTCACCGTTTAAACTTTGGATCTACAGTGATATTTATTTGCCATTACACCTGTTCATTAGGTCATAAAGACATGGACGTAGAGAAAACACAAATATCAGTTCCTGCAGCTCCCAGGAAGTTTTTAATGTTGGGTGTTCAATCTGCACTGCGTGGTGGGCTTGAGCCTTGGATCAGCCTCGTTTTAAGATGCATACAATAGAATGATATGGAAAATTGTATGGACAGAATGGATTAAATCCATACATCATGGTGGGCCCCACAGCCCCTCCTTAGACTGAGTTGGTCCATAGATGGGGCAGGACGCAATCCGCCACCGGATAGCGTGGATGACCTAAAGCCAAATTCAAACCGGTTAGCTAATTATCGGGGGAGGTAAATGTGTACGTTGGAATAGACTGTTGGCAACTTTTTTGGTGGTCCGAGCTTTCATGCAAGTGTAGCCACGGTATGAGCATAAGGATGGGGAAGACTCAAGTGAGCCACATTAAGGAGTGTGTGTACTGACATGACATGGGTGTGTACTAACAAGCTAACCTCAACAAGAAAAAAAGTGAGCCACATTAAAGGAAATGGTGGGCAGGAAAATTGTTACGGTTGAAATCAGCACGGGTTGATAGTGATGAAATGTCGTCCATACGGTCCATAACATCATTCTTACTTGGATAACTCAAAACACAAATATCATCCTGATTCATCGAATATTTCAATTATGGAAGTTCAATTCTTGCGTCTGTCTCACTTGAGTATTGAAGCAAAGTGGCCTTTTGATGTTTCCTACCTTGACGGGTGTTTGCATGGGATTGCGTACTTACCCTGCCGGTCCCTTGGTTGGTGTACCGTGGGGCCACCTATCATGTATGTGTTTTCTCCCATCTATCGAATTTTTTCAGCTCAATGAGCAGAAAAATGAGGTAGATGTAACTGGCAGGTGGAGCAAAAACAATAGCGATTCAAGTCCCACTATTAAAATCTTCTTAAGAACCACTATAACATTTATTAGCCATTCAACCTTGGATAAAGGAAAACACAAATATCAGCTTCAATCAAAACTTCTGTGGTTTCAAGAAGTTTTTAACGGTGGGTGGGTGTCAGACTGTTACTTGTGGTGTCATTTATCGTCTTTTATTCTGCTTCACTTTTGGGCTCGTACCCTAAAATGGTAAAATGTTCTGATCACCCATAAAGAGCATGGATAAAACATGAACATCATGGTGGGCCCAAGAGAGCTTTCGCATCAAAGACTGAGTAGCAGCGTATGCATTCCGCTACCTTTTGTCAGCCACCTACTCTTGACTCATTTGTCTTTTGGAAACTTATTGCCTCTAACCCGTGGGCACTGATATGTACCTGTTCCCTAAGGCCCCGTTTGGACAGAGTAGTAGGGTGGAGTATGTTGCACTTGGTTGGAGTGCACAAAAAACGAAGCTCTTTATTGCCCGTCAGCAGATTGTCTCCTATCCAATTGGAGTAGATGATCCAGCGCCTCAATGGTGTGTACATTTGGACAGTTCAAGAAATCCAAACGTGACAGATGCGATGGATGTTTGGTCGGGCATGGGATTGCATGGGCATGGGTCGGGCATGGGATTGCATGGGCATGGGATTGCATGCAATCCCATGCAATCCAACGGCTGGAGTGTTTGGACAGTCTAGAATTTGAAACTGACGGTCATTCTATGTATTTGAAAGGGTGCCATCGACCAGAATGGGTACTCCACGGGGCACCATGATGTTTGTGTCTCATCCAAGCCGTTCAATGGGTACCGTCCAAACCTGTGTCTCATCCACACTATATATATACACACACACACACACACACACACACACACACACACACACACACCTATCAGATGGTCACTATAGAAACTTAAACAATGAGAAATGGATCTGAAAATTACAAAAAAAAAAAAATCATTGTCTACAAAATCAGTAGGCAAGATCTGAAGTTGTAACTTATGGTGGGGCCCACTTTGTAAACGCTAGAGTGTTTAAGGAGTATCTCAGTACACAAAACGATTTCAAGCAACCCCAAAGGGACTGTCCATGTCAAATATGGGCCATACATTCATGGATGTGTACCATCCATTCCGTTCATTGTGGTAACTGATAGAATTGGGAGATCGATGTCAAAATAAAACTAGAGATGTCGAGAGAAATCAATAGCACAAAGAAAATCCAAAAACCTACACGCAGACTATAATATACTAAACCATCACAGGGCTATAGTCCACAAAAACCATAAACATAAATCGAAAGAAATAATCATAGTTACAACAATAATATTTAAAATTTAATAGTAATAAGCAATGTAAAAAAAAAAAAAAAAAACCAGCAGGCCCACGAAAATCGCAACGACTTTCTCGCTATCCGATCGATCAAGATCATCAGTCGATGTGGCCCTCTCCACCATCTCCTGTCTCGTCTGGGTCGACTAATGGGTAGACGAAGTCGTAGCGTGCTGGATCTCGATCTCAGCAGATGCAGCAGCAACCTGAAGACACGAAGACTCTGGCAGTGATCTGGATGGCTCTCAAGCCTTACGGAAAAAATTATCCCAGCATACTACGGCCTCCTTCCAGTTCCGAAATGCGTGGTGTCTGCCGCCACTGTATCCCTCAACTTCTACTTGCACCTCATCCCAAGTGTCATATATCCCAGGGCGTTGTCCGACAAGGACAACGTAGAACTTTTCTTTACCCATCTGCAATGGCATGTATGGATTATTTTTGTGATATATCAAAAAATGAACATCCGTAATCCAAATATCCCATACTAATCCTATTTTTTGAATATGAAAGTTGTATGTATGTACCTTCCTGCATTATATGAACGACTAATCCAATCCGAGTTAATGTGCGTAATGCAAGCATGTAAGTAGATATACCGAATTGCTTCCAAAACATATTTAGTCATTAAAACAGCCGTCACAATGGTATACATTAGGCATATATACCAGCACAACAAATATTAAGATAGACTTATATAACATAAATTCACTAGTCCTTTTAAGTATCCAACAAACCACAATATGAAGAAACTCGGTGACCATAATTCCTATTTTTCAAAGTTAAAATAAACCTTAAATATAGTATCACCAACTGATGTATGAAAATAAAATAGAAAGTATTGTCATCTACTCCTACTATTTTGTTGAGCATCTGCCCACATTCTGGCTCAATGTCATCGCGCATTCGATTCCAAGCATCCTTTTCATGTTGCCTTATTCAAAGTAACCATTGCCGCTCGTCGTTAGTTAATAGCTCTTGTGGCGTTGGGATAACCTCCACATCGGCACCAGATATATTAGCGAAATCACTGTCCTGTGGAGACTCATTTTGGTCACGTATATAATTGTGTAGGACACAACAGGCTATCACAATCTGTACCAGGGTCTGAAATTCGTACTGCATAGCGTTCTTCAAGATGGAAAATCTGCCTTTTAATAAACCGAAGCATCGCTCGATTGCATTGCGCAATTGTGCATGTCGGTAATTAAATAGCTCCTTCATGTTCGTAGGAGCTCTCTCAGTTCGATATTCTTGTAAGTGATATCGAACGCCCCGGTATGGAGCCATAAATCCAGGTGAATGAGTGTATCCAGTATCAACAATATAATATTTTTTTATACATTCGAATCAACGTTCTTTTAAGTGAAAAACTGGATACAGTCATAGTTAACAATTAGATTGGCACTTTCATAATAGATATACAGTACCGTTTGACATAAGCAAGGGATCATCTGATCGGGTCAATGCGTTATGTAGCACTCTCACATCCGAAGCAAAACCCTCCCAACCGGCCAATACATATGCAAATTTCATATCGAAAGAACAGGTTACCAGTACATTTTGGGAGAGCACCCCTTTGCGATGCAGAAGCTCCTGTGGTCAACCGCCATCACATGCGTTGGAATGTGTGTACCATCAATTGCACCAACGCAATCCTAAATGTGAAGAATCAACAACCATGAAGCGACCGTATATTGGAGGGAAGTAAAAAATACAGACTTAGAAAACACACCTATTGCAAATATACCTAAAAGTAAGCAGACCAATTTAGATTTGTTTGGATCTCTGATGGCGTCTCTGTGCCGGCCGGTTTAACAAAATCAGGGTACATTGATATAATTGCATCTAGCACATAGTGAAAGTGCCGACTGACTGTCTCACCCGATCGAATAAATATGTGACCTATGACCCGGTTACCAACATTTTGTCCCAACATGTGAAGGAAAATAACTACTTGTTCTTCAAGACTAACATTACGTGTATCATGGAGTCGTGTCTTCTCGCGTAGCAGCACACATAGTTCAAAGAATGATTCTCAATTCATCTTAAGCTAATTTACACAATCTCCGTTGCTAGCCTGAATAATAGAATTGATGAACCTTGCTCATTCATCATCCCCATGATGCGCCGGTTGCTTGAACATATACGTATGACAATATTCCCCAACAGCCTGTACGCAAGCTGCCACCACTTGAAACACAATTATATTATCCAGCGATTCCTCATCTGAAGAATCCATCGTCAACTGATAACCTACACTATCACATGTGTATTATCTATAAATATACATTGCAAATAACAGTGGGTACAAATAGAAATGTTAGACGAAGGTGTGTGTGTGTGTGTGTGTGTGTATATATATATATATATATATATATATATATATACATACATACATATAGTATATGATTACTTAGACCTCCATGGTCGGACAACAACAATGAGTATAATGCTTATCTATATATAAATATAAATAGTATATGACTACTTTTTCATGTATGGATAACAGCATGGATAAATCCATGGATAAAAGCTTTCATCCTAGTAGAAATCAATATGAAAAATAAACTTCATACCGAATTCTGCAGGGAAAGAGATTCAGACTTATTGTAGAATTCCTCTAACTACAGAATATAGGAAATCTTGTTGTGCCCTGAATGTTATTTTTTTGTGGGATAAATCCCAGCAAGAATTGGAGATTTGGTATTTTTTCTTATTCTTCTTTTTTTTTTTTTTTTTTTCCTCATTGATGGAATTTGTATATGGACAACCAACAAATAGTTCAGAAAAAACAATTGTTTCGTTTGGAAGGTTAGATCATCCAACCGTTGCATATCTGGGTTATGGCCCATCCAGTGGGGTTCAAAAGGAACTTAGATGAACTTGTGGCACACGTATGGGAATTGAATCGCTTGATATATATATATATATATATATATATATATATATATATATATATATATATATATATATATATATATATATATAACCATAGATTAGCTGTTAATTTCTCTGTTTTTTTTTTATGACCATATTATTGTTCAAGGTAGGAGTACGGTATGGCAGGATCACTCCAAAATGGGCAGACTGGGTGGATATCATTATGGGGAAGTGCTTTTCAAGCTGGGAAATTACCATAATGCAATATTACCAAAGAGCATTTAGTTTCGGTCCTAAACATGTATGAACCAACATATGCTTATCAAAGTTAACATATCCTCTGTTATCAATTTATCGAAGAAGATGGTAAAAGAACGTTACTTGATGTTCACAGACTATAATCTGCACTGCAACAAATTTCAATAATTACCTGTCAATTGGTCAAAAAATAAGTAAATTAAATAAATATCAGATCATATATGGAGAACCAAATAAGCAAACAGTCACATTCTGATTGTTTATCATGTGGGCCCTGCTATATCATGTGGGATCAGCTATATGTTGGCCGCTTTCCACCGTTAATGCTGAGAAAATTAGCTACAAATCAATGAAACAGATATTCTTTCCTTTGTACTTTCATTCCATGTCTCCTCTCTCTTGGAAATCAAACAACAACCGAAAAACTCAACTAGTGAGAAATATCTAAGAAGAACCCATTTCAAAATCCTCATCGACCGCCCTAATTAACATCTCAAAACATCTTAAAGCAGCTTCTATTAAGTGAAATCTCCCCCACCATCTGCCAACACTAGTTCCTGTTGAAGAAACCCAACTCAATATAAAAGTTTTTTTTTCTGTACAATATGAAGACCAACCCATTTTAAAATCTTCTGGACTGATACCCCAAAAGAACGAAAACAAAACAAGATGTACTAGGATGTACTACTGGCTCAAATTATGCATAATGGAAGGCTAAGATGTAATACTTTCTGAGATCTTTGGATCATGATGTTTGGGATATAGTTGAAAGTGGATACGTGCCACCGACTGAACAAATTGTACTTGATAGTGGCACAACCATCACAAAGCCCAAACCCAAAGAAAAGTAGACGGTGTTCGACAATGAAAAACAGACTGCTGAAGCAAAAGCTATGAACGCCATCTACTGTGCTGTGTCCTAGGATATATTCAATCAAATAAGTATGTGTGGGACATCCAAGGAAGCATGAGATTTACTAAAAACAACCCATGAAGGCACAAGCACTGTGAAGAGATCCAAACTACAACTTCTAACTTCACAGTTTGAAGGTCTCAGAATGGAAGAGTATGAGACATTTATGGAGTTTTTCACAAAGCTGAATATCATTTGTAACTCCATGGGTGGATTGGGAGAAAAAGTTCCGGTACCGAAAATTTGTAGGAAAATTCTAAGATCCTTACCGGAACGATTTAATCCCAAGGTTACAACAATTGAGGAGTGTAGGAACATAGATGAAATGAAAGTAGAAGAACTGATAAGTTCCCTACAAACTTTTGAACTACACTTCTTACAATCCTAAAAATCCAAAAACACTATCCTAAAAATCTCAAAGAAAACAATTCATGAGGATAGTATAAGTGAAAAGGAAGATGATGATGAAGAAGTGGCTTTGCTAGCCCAAAGATTCAGAATATTCTTTCAAAAGAATCGTGGTCGGCCTTCCAAAGGAAGAAAGGTGAACTATAAACCTTCTGCAGGCAAATTTGGTAAAAGAACAAAAGAATCACAATGTTATGTCTGTCATGAGTATGGAGATCTATCAATCGAATGCCCAAACAGAAAAACTAAGGGCAAGGCAATGGCCGCCACGTGGGATGATACTGAGGAGTCAAATTCACAATCCAATGACTCAAAGAGTGATGGAGATAAAAAATCTTTAAAAATTCTCATGGTCTCCTCTACTCAAATCATTCCCACAGAATCTGAAAACGAGAGAGAACAGCAAGCCACTGAATCATCCTCATCCGACAATGGAAAAGAAGAAGAAGAAATCGAAAAGGATAAACTGTGAGATGCTTACAATCAACTCTATATTCATAGCATCAATATCCTTAAGAGACTCGGAATAGTTGAGAACAAAAGTAAGTTGCTGCAGAAAGATTTGGATAACACTTTGGAAATCAACACACAATTAATAAATGATCTGCAGCAATATCATATGGATAATGATAGACTTGAATGAATTAATACATTTCTTGAAAACGAGTCTGATAAACTGAACAAATAGGTTGAACAGCTAGAAAATAAGAATAGACTTCTTAGTAATGAAAATCATACACTCCTGTTTGATCTAGAAGAATCCAAGAAAATGGCCAAGATAAACTACAAGTTTTCCCAGAGTGGTGAAAAGCTAGAAAAAATGTTGGGAATGGGAAGACCTGGAAAGGATAAAAGCAGCTTAGGATATGATAAATTTAAGCCAAAGACTGGAAATGCAACACCCAGATCTGAAAAATCTGTTGGCAAAACAAGAACAACTCCAGTATGTCATTTGTGTGGTGATTCAGGTCATTATAAGTTTGAATGCATAACACCGTGGAGGACTAAACCTAACTCAAGTCAGAATCATGTTAATGAATCATTAACCAAAGAAACACAGAACTTCAAAAGTCTTCTTAAGGATATGGATAGAAGCAATATCTAAGTTTTTCTCGCCTTGTCGATTTTATCGAAACACCCTCGATATGATCGACCTGCTCTGTTGATGTTCTCGATACCTTAACGATATTATCGATATGAGGACCAAATGTGTCCAACAATTAAATGTTCATCTAGACAGATTTATCGATCTATCGATGCACCTATCGATATCATCGATATAAGGACTAAAACTGTCCATCAACTAAATACTCATCTGGACTGATTTATTGATATATCGATTCCCCTATCGATATCATCGATATACAAATCTCGAGCCCATCGAAAGTGGCTCGAAAAAATCGACAGGTAGATTTTCGGTGCCCCTGTTTTTAAATAAAAATCTCAAATACCTTCGATATATCGATGATTTTCCGATATGATCTGAAATCATATATCGATTAGATCGGAGGTCCATCGATGATATCGATCGTGGGCACGCATATCTTACAGCAGATATTTCAAGATGTTTTTAACTATGATTGGGGGCCCTTCAATAGAATCGATATTAAAATATCGATGTTATCGGTACCAGGTCGATTGTATCGAACAAGGTCATAAATTGTCAAGCAAGCTTAATGAAAAATCCACTGGACTTATCGATGCCTCAACTCTGATATCAATATCAATGACATTCAAATTCTGATGATCTCGATGGCTCTCCGATCATTCATGAAATCCTGAAATATTTCAAAGTCAAGTCTCTCATTTTCAAGTGTCGATGGATCAAACCTGTCATCGATGGAATCGGAGTTCGAAATCCGATGACATCGACAATAGTTTCGATTCATCGACCAGCTGGCAAAAGTTTTAAAAGCGTATGACATTGAGTTCGAGTCATCGAGCAGACCATCGATGCTATCGAGAGTATATGCTTGATGATATCAAACCTCCTCGATGATATCGAACTCTGTCATAAATGTGACCGTTTTATATCCATTGGAACTTTTTTCCTATATATAGAGGACTTGTCTTTTGTTGCTGTGAGAGAAAGTGAAACCTCGGGTTTGAGGTGAACCTTGTAGAAACTTCCAGCAGGGTCTTATGGAAGATCCTTGGTTAGTGTGCCTAAAAGTTTATGCGTTGTGTTGACCCTTACTCGTGAGAGCATAAACAGTCAGCCTTAGTGTAGGTTGTAAAGGTTGAAGGTGAACCTGATTTAAAATCTTAGGTTTGAGGTGAACCATTGTGAAACCTCCTTAGTGAAATCCGGTACACTCAAGGGTTGAGTGCGGTTATTGGGAGTGAAGTAGACTTATCGTCAAACCACTATAAAAATGACTGTGTTTGAGATTTTTATTCTTCTGATTGTGTGATTTACTTTAATACTTCTATATCTGAATATCTGATCATACCTCACACACCTACACAGTCATATCCATCATAAACTAGGTTTTATTTTTTAAAACAGTTTGTGATTGTATCCTCTACTAGGCTTGGAAGTCAATAGAGTTATTCTTGAGTATTCCTAATGTGTGTCTGTTGTTAGGATTAGTGTAATAGGATTTGAAATAAACCATAAAAACTTTAAAAAGTCCTATTCACCCCCCTCTAGGACATATTGGCATATTCCTTCTTCAACTAGTGTGGTCTTCACCGCTATTTCACATATGATATAGCAGGGCACCATGACCGCGATAAACACCATATGTGAAACAGATTTATCAAATCATTCTCCTCTTCAAACCAAACCATCCCCCATCAGTCTGTCCATGCATATTTCTAAAAGACTCCAACTACCTTGTAACACCCAAATATACCTTCTAGACTGAATAGTAGCAACTATGCAATCCATGTAGAACTAAACCATTTTCTCCAAAGACAGCACTAGCATCTCAAAAAAAGTAAATGTAAACAACCCAAACCATCTCCTATCATTTTCTCCAGAGTTAACTCATGTTCTGAAGTTCATTTTGACAACATCACAGTGATCCTTTTTAGGGACAAATCCAACATTTAGAATCTTTTTTTCCTATTTTTTGGAATAGTACTTCTAATCAGTAATATGTCCCACATTTGGCTTTTCACTCTCTATTGGATGGTGAGAATATTCTGACCAGTAATATGGCCCACATCTGGGACAGTCTGGATTGGTGTCATATATATACCATGTAGAAGTTGATGAACTACCACTAACTGTAGTGATGGGGCACCATATTATAGCTTTTTTTATATTAAAAAATGGGATTTCGAGAGCCTTCTTTATCTCCTTTGGATATAAATCAGCAGAACACCAAAAAATCGACTACCTTCTTTTTCTCATTCCAATAGGTTATCCCTACCGTGAGGATGAACAAGAACCGAAACAACAATGCAAGATGAACATCACAAATAGAGAAGACTCAGTTGAGGAAACAACTCAATCTCACTGTTGAGGGTCAAATATTGAATATCAGACCTAGTTATTGTTTGAACTTACGAACATGGTACTGTTTAACGGCCCAATTTAATCGTGTTTGTGATGTAAGGTGTGTTTAGGAGCTTAGACCGAAACAGGGTACGAAAAGCATGAAATTAACGCTCCGATGATGCCAAGGCAAGGGACAGACCTCAGGGGTCCAAGATCGACGGACGTGCACACCAGAGATCCGAGAAAATCAAGAAACTAAAGCTCAAGTGGCCCAAAAGATGCTCAGAATGTAAGATCACAAGGTTCCAACCATCCATTCGGCTTGAAACTTTATATCTGGCTCGAGGACCCTAAATTAACCGTACATGTCAAATTTGAACCATCGGATCCCTGTAAAAGTGGCCTAATGGATAGATCAGGTCCTTAAATCCTTAAGTGGGGCCCACCTGATCTCTACAAGTGGATCCTCTGAACTCCTAGTTTCCTTCCTCTGAATTCCTTAAGTTTTAGATTAATATTTTACCATTATTCTCTCAAATTCATTCGATTTAGATTTCATCTTAGTCTAGTTCTAGTTCTACTTAGTTTCAGATTACGTATAGGTTTCAGTCCCTTGAGATTCGACCTTTGTCTCACAGAGTTTATTACTACATCACAACCCTATACTTGGGGAGTGAACAAGTTTTTGGTGCCATTGCTGGGGACTGACGGCTACGATTTTCTGAAATTAATTGTGATTAAGATTAGTTTAAATTAGGATTTTTCTAATTTTAGGTTAGAATTTTTCTGTTTGATTTATAGAAACTAACCTGTTTTTCTGTTTTCTAGGATCCTGACATAAACGTTTAATTTGGTAATCCCTTTCTAAATTCTCTACTTTTCTATTTTTAGAATTAGGATTTTGGTTTTAGAAATTTTTCTTTTTTTAGAAACTAACTCATCTTTCCTTTACTTTTCTATTTTTAGTAACTTTCTAATTCTAGGATTTCTTCTGCTTTTAAAAACAAACATACTTTCTAATTTTAGGTTTAGAACTTTCCTAATTATTTTAAAAACTTTCTAATTTTAGGATTTCTATTTGTAGAAACTAATTTCTTTTATTTCCTTTTGCAGGATTTTAATGTAGGAACTCCAATCTGGTAACTTCTTTCTAACTTCTCCTCTGCTTACTTTTTATATTGTTGTAGGATTTTTTTTTTAGAATTAGATCCAGAGTTAAGGTTTCACCATGTATATGTACGAGTGGGAACGTTAGTATGCTAAGAAGAATAACATATATTGGGATGATGATTATGATAAAAATCAACCAATGTCTCAAAACTTTTCTGCAACTATCATCGAGAACCGACCAGAATATAAAGATCCACCGGTTAAGAAGTCCTTATATGATTATATGCAGGAGAACAATTACACCCCACGGATTAACAAAACAGTACATGAGTGTTGGGGTTATCATAACTATGAGAGTGAAAATTATTATCACCCATCTGATAAAAAGAAAATAATGCGTGATTATATTATGAGTGATAATATGTATCACCAACCATCAGATTCTCCCACCTATGATCCGTATGACTATAATTAGTGGAAACAACAAAATTGAGGAAATGAACCAACAACATGTTATAATGATTATTCTCTTGGGTACCCTACCATTGAGATCCAACCAGAAACGATCCAAGAGGATTCATTTTAGCGTAACTTGACCTGTTTTAAAGAAACTATAAAAACTTTGGAAGCACTTACTTCAAGTGATAATTCTCTTAGATCCCCTACCTTTAAAATTCAACCAGAAATAATCCAAGAGAATTCAATTCAAAATTCCTTCCAAACTCTAGAGCTCAGACAGCAAAATACACTCAAAAGACTACAAGAACTTCTAAAAGATATTTAATAGGGGAATTCACATTATGCGATTGTGGAGAACTCTGAAATTTGGAATGAGGAGTTGGATTCCATTAACGAGCATACGGTTCAATTTCCCGATGAGTCGATCTCGATGACTGTACAAAAGAATGGTGAAGAGACATGGGTGTCGTTCAAATATAATGATAGTGATACACTTCACTCACATGACACACAAGATTTCAATGATGAGGAAGAGATTAGTTTATGTGAACCTCAACCCAATCTGGGAATAGAATATGAGGAAAGCGATCCCATCCCAAGTGTACACTGTACTGAACTAGAATATGATGAGTATGGGGATGACGATCATGAATGTGTAGCTCCAGTTCCCCTGGAATTAATCTAAAGTTTGGTCTATGTTAATGATCAAGAAGTACACGAAGTGTGCGGTTATAACGAGCTGCTCTACTCATCTAACCTGTCTAATTTAAAAGCGGATGAGTTCCTTACAACCAACCCTTCATCTCTTGTGAGACATGTTTAGATGATTCCCCAAAATTGTGTGATGATATGATTCAAGAGATGGACGAGTTGCTCGATACGACTCTGAAATTTGAAACCACCCAGTTGAGGCCACCATTTGAACTGTCGAGTTTTAACGATTCAATGCCTCTTCTGAGTAGTATTAATGAACAGAGTTCGCACATTAATACTTCGTCTACTGACTCTCAAATTGTTTACGTAGGGCTAGAGCAAGAGAGCATACCTCCATCTACTTTTAAAGATGATGGAATCCTTGGGCAGATCATCACACACTTCAATGTAGAAAATAAGTCACTCTCAACTGAATGTCCCAACTCTTCAGACGATTGCTTGGCATACTTTTCAGATTTAAATGAACCCATGATAAAAGAAATAGTGGAGGCTTCACAAGACAACATCTCGGTAGTTGTCATGGACCGAGAGAACCCTTACTCTGAAGCCTCTTCTTCCCCAGATCCTCACTGTCTACCATTAAAGGAGGAGCTGACAATGGAACCGAAGTCTAACACTTCAGAATGTGTTGAGACTACATCACTTCTTGTGAAGTTTTCTGAACTTTTTCTACTTGTAGTCTTTGATTCACCATGGGACACTAACGTTGAAACTTCTTCTGTCACAGGTGAATCGTATATACTCTGGATACCTCAAGCAATTCAACGATAAATTTCTTATGAGGTACATAAGTTTTTTTGAAAAGTTATGCTCCAGGGCGTCCAAGCCTATTGCAAAAGGGCTTTTAGATGATCATGTTGAGCAACTTACTGAGAAACTTATCAAGATACTGGCCGGAAGAGGAATCTTTCAGCATGACTTAATAGTTTTTCCCTGCTTTCATAGGAGTTGGGTAGTTTGCTTTAAGTTGTTCTAGGATAGATGGTTTTATGTCATTAGGTTAGTTTGCTTCCTACATTTTTTAGGACAATTTGCTTTTGTGTCTTCACTCTCATGCTGATCAGCTTTCATGCTACAATCTTTTCTGGAATTTCTTAGAAATTCGATGTGATTTTGACGGCCATTTTTTATTTAAAATTATAAGATACTTGATGTTGATAATTTATGACTCTTAGATTCAGTTATCTATTATATTTGACAATTAAGTTCGAATTGTTAATCCATGATTAGAAGTTTTAAACATTGATTGAGTCATGATTTCACAGGACACATCACGTTTACACATTAAGGTTTCAGTTCGGTATTAAATTCTAACTTGGTGATCATTAAACATGGAAGGAACCAACCTAGGGAATTTGTCCATCATGTTCAATAAGAAGAATATAGAAAAAAAAAAAAAAAAGAAGTTTTTGAAAAAAAAAAAAAAAGAATACACAGCTAAAAAAATAGTTGTTGTTGAAAAGGGTAGGGCACGTGATCATAACCATAGGCTTGCTCCCTATAGGTGAGCATTCGTATTCCCTTCTTGGTTAACATTTGGGAAAGGTTGGGCGATTGGTCTTCACCATAGGTTTACTCCCTATAGGTGAAGATTCAATTCTTCTCCTTGGAATTACCTATAAAAGGGTGACATAGAGTGAAAGCCATCGATGGAAAAATCAAAAGCTGAATGAAAAAAAAAAAAAAAAAAGAACCGTAAGGCAAGTTTTCGGTTAAGGTTTTGGTTGTCCTGAATGCTCTTTTGATCATCAATGTTATCATGGAAATTGATGAATTGATCTCTTAATGATGGTAAGTTGGGATTACACTATACACCCCCATGGAACTCAATGTTTAGAATTTTTCTAATTGATGAGTTAATACATTTGAACTTAGTTTTGAAGTTTGCTGTGCACTAGAGTCCAGGAGAAAGTAATGCCTAACATTCATGAATCTTATAATTCAGAGTTCTTGATTGTTTTCATCGTCCTGCTTGTATCAACTTATTTTTTGCATACTTTGCTCGGGACTAGCAAGATTCTAGTTGGGGGTTGTGTTGAGGGTCAAATATTGTATATCAGAACTAGTTATTGCCTGGACTTAACGGCCCGATTTAATCGTGTTTGTGATGCAAGGTGTGTTTAGGAGCTTAGACCAAAACAAGGTGCTAAAAGCATGAAATTAACGCTCTGATGATGCCAAGGCAAGGGACAAACCTAATGGGACCAAGATCGACGGACGTGCACACCAGAGATCCTAGAAAATCAAGAAACTGAAGCTCAAGTGGCCCGAAAGACGCTCAGAATGCAAGATCAAAGGGTTCCAACCATCCGTTCGGCTCGAAACTTTATATCTAGCCTGAAGACCATAAATTAACTATACATGTCAAATTTGAACTATCGGATCCCTGTAGAAGTGGCCCAACGAATAGATCAGGCCCTTATATCCTTAAGTGGGGCCCACCTGATCTCTACAAGTGGATCCTCTGAATTCCTTAAGTTTTAGATTAATATTTCACCATTATTCTCTCAAATTCATTTGATTTAGATTTCATCTTAGTCTAGTTCTAGTTCTACTTAGTTTCAGATTACATACAGGTTTCAGTCCCTTGAGATTCGACCTCGGTCTCACCAAGTTTATTACTACATCACAACCCTATACTTGGGGAGTGAACACTAGTCACCAAGATGACAGAACCAACTTCACAATATTAAATACAGCACACAAAGTGTTCCAAAATCAAACGAACCAATTGAAAAGAATATTTAAACAACAAAAAATGGTAGAAAAAAAGCAAAATCAAGAGTTCCACTTTAGAAAAAAAAAAAACCACATTTTTTGCAACCTAGATGCCAGAAGCCATAACCCATAAGGTGTGAAAACCAAATTGAGAACACCAAAAGAAGCAAAAAAACCCCCACATTCTTGCAACCAAGATGGCAGAAATCAAACACACCCAAATGCAAAAATGAAAGGGGAAATAGAAATAGTAAGAAGAGAGAATGTACCTGAAAAAACACAGCATGTGAAATGCAAGAGACCTTTGTTTGGGTATCATTGATAATGTTTGGAGGTTTATTGAAGATAAAAACAATTACACGCTACTGTGTAATGTAAATTAAATTAAAATTGAGAGAACTGTGTCATCTTATGTTTATTCAAACCAATGAGGAACCAGTGAGTATATCCAAACCAGTGAGGAAACTGTGTCATGTTCCATAGAAATAAAAAACAACTACACGCCATTGTGTCATGTTCCATCAGAAGAAGACATTTAAGAAAATGGTAGATGGCTAATAAACACCAAATTGAAACTTATAATAGTGAGAAATGGGTGACAGGAAATCCATATGAATGATATTTGGAAAAAAAAAAAAAAAAAAATGAGAGGACCATACTAGTGATCTTTAACTAATCCACGGCCTGTATTTCAATGACCTCATTGCGAATAACCAACAGTTTTCCCAAAAATTATTTCTACCAATAGCAGACCAATATCAGTGTATAGTTTATAGTAATCACATTATATATATATATATATATATATATATATATATATATATATATATATATATATATATATATATATATATATGTTTATATCTATTGGAATCGAACACTCTCAGGTGAACTATATATAGATTTTGGCATCCAACAATCATAGTTGACCCTATAGTTCGAAATGAGAGCAATATATCAGAGAGAAATGAATAGTGTCAAATTGGAGATTAACTGTAAATACATGAACATTAAGTTTTAACCGAAGTAGTAACTAATAACTATAGTCGAGTGGTGTGATGCCAAAATGGAGTAGGAGATTAAGCCAAAAAAGTCAAAAATCCAGATTATTTGGGATTTCTATAGAGGAAATGAAGGTCTAAGATTGATATTTCGTAAAACCCCCAAATTCCACATATCATTTCCCAGATTAATTAGGAAAATCAAAACTATCTACTGCGATGGCATCTCAGAAGTCCAAACACAGCCTGATGGATGTCAAAATCCATCTGAAAATTAACAGAAAACAAAAAAATCCAGAAACCCCTAATTTCTATATTCACAAATAAGTAGAAATCATATATCACAAAACCCCCAAAATCCAGTAATCATTTCCCAAAAAAATTAGGAAAATCAAAACCATCTACTGTAACAACATCGTTTCAAGGTCAAACGCATTATGAGAATGTCAAAATCCATTTGTAAATAATCAGAGAGGCATAAAAATCTACAAACCCCCAATTTCTGTATTCAGAAAAAGCAAAAAAATCAGAAATGGTAAAACCCCTAAAATTCAGAAACCACAACCTCTGTGACATCCCATTATCGTGTTTTTTCAACATTGATTTTGAGCTCAAATAGTGGTAATGGAAGTCATGGTAGAACCGTTTCCAACCGGACATGCATGACACAAGACGTAGGCCTTGCGACAGCGAGGTGAGATGACATGCATGTAGGATTTCATGGTGAATGGAGAAGAAGAGATTATATAACGGTGAAGAAAGGAAACGAAAATTACCTCTCGCCACCACTCCCGCGACCTTACCGTCTTCATTCCCATCTCACTCTGACCTACGAACGTGTAACGCCCTGAAAATCGGGGGTCGAGTATGAACTCAACTCCCGAGTTCCAACGCATCACTTATGCAACATACACAATGATGGTTAAATGTTGTCGAAGTTAGAGCAATAAACATGAATGAGATTATACCAAAACAGTAAATCATACTCCAGTTCAATTGCATAAAGGCAAGCGGAAGACTGAAATTTTATATTCAAAGTATGTAAAGTAACAAAATTTTGTGAACTCCAGAGTATGAGTACTAACTGAGTACCAATATACATGTATTGTTTCTAAGTCAAAAAATCAAAATACAATTCCGTAGATAAGCCCTGGAATCCCTGCGATGCAGTCGGCCTAAGCATAGCTGTCAGAGTACTGCATAAAGGAGAACTCATCCTGATCCTCCTCGAAGTCGGGCTCCCTCTCCTGAACCGAGGCACCATCTATACCTGCGACAGTCTGGTGGGTGTTGCAAACACCGTCCCGTAACGTGGGAGTGAGTAGCTAACTCAGTGGAACAATAAAGCATAGGTTAACATGTTATCAATTCAATCAAGAAATAATGATAAAGCAGTACAAATCAAACAATTCTAACTACTCTTATTAAGTGCGAAAATGAAATGACATGATGCTGTATGCCCTTGCCAAACCACCCTCAAGCGACATCATCTTACGTTCGCGAATGCTTAACTCCCTCAGTGCGCCACATCTACTAAGCACATGCGGTGCGATGATGATCATGATTACAGAGTTATTATTAGTCCATTTCAAACAGCAGTATTGGGAAACTAAGGTACCTCCCTTGCATCATTCCCAAACATGATCCATTCTAGGGTTGTCAATCCTAGTTAATCTCATACGATATTATGGTTCGAGAAGCATAGTGAAGGCATCGCAAAGGGCTCGTCACCCGTCAGCGCGGATACAGATCTCACCGTATGCGGCTCAATTGCTGGCCGTCAGCTCGAGTACAGGTCTCACCGTACTCGGCTCAACTCATACTCTAGTTGTTGTGAAAGACTCGTCGCCAATCACAGACACTTGGAGTATACTCGAAGATACTACGGAGGACTCGTCACCCGTCAGCACGAGCACAGGTCTCACCGTACTCAGCTCTCGCCGTATGTATCGACAGCTCGAATATAGTGTCCCATACCACCATAGTTGGCTCACGAGTTTGGTTGCGCAATGGTCACTACGGGGAGGCACATGGCCCCGGCGTAGGCGACGGCTCGACCACGGTGTCCCATACCACCATGCCGGCTCATGCGTCTTAGCGGATTGAGGTACCATGGTTAACGGGATCGCTTGGTAAGTTTGGTACCCTAGGTTCAAGCGGTAGCGACCAAACATGGTGAACACACATACACATATCGGTTTACTTGACGCACGACTAGCTCGGCGCACCACAAGTTGGGCGATATGGAGCGCAAAAGCACTCCGTGTGGCCAACCACTATCGCCAACCAGAAGTACGACTCGGGTTCGCGGACACATCCTTTGTGGCGACATGAGTCTCAGCCACAATCTCAAGTCTAGTACCGAATGTTTGGACTATAGACTTAGTCCCAAACTCAAACGGATCTCATCAATAGCATGTGGAGTAAAGCATGATAACGAAGTAATACAAGCATGTTAGCAGGCATGTTATAAAGCATGAAATAAAGCATGAAGTAAAGCATATTATAAAGCACTATACAAGTAGGGATACAATTGCATACACATCACAAGTGAGTGGTTATAGCGAACCACCACATGGAGGGGATCCTACATGTCTCTAAGGTAGTCGGGAATTCCATATCAGCGCCTATCTAAGGCACTCACACTGAAGCTTTTTCACACACAAGCATTTACACAAACACTTAGAGTGCGCTATTCTAACATACGTGACGTATGTTAGCAAATGCGTATTAGGGCTATTCTTTCGCCAAGCAGTTATTTTATCCACGTATACCATATTCATACAACAATTAATCATGACAATTACACTTCCAAAATTTACGCGTATGCGGTATTTCTAGAATACATAATTTCAACATACATAGCGTTTACAAGCGAACCTATATTACGGCGATTCCTTTCGCCAAACTAGTATTTTATCCATATATTGTATAATCATACATTAAATAAACATGTCAAACATTTTCCCAAAAAAAATACGTATACGGTATTTCTAGAATACACAATTTCAACATACGTAGCATTTACACATGAACATGTATTTCAGTGATTCTTTTCGCCAAATTAGTATTTTATCCATATATCATATAATCATACATTAAATAAACATGTCAAATATTTTCCCAAAAAAATACGTATACGGTATTTCTACGTATACCTAGAATATGTGAAATTCCATATTCTACAACGTTATTCGAAACAGGAAACGGAAAGCACTTTGTACATGTGCATTTACATGCAGATCATGAATCTATCATTATCTGACATTGAAAGCGTTGAAAACCGTAACTTATACACTTAAAGTCCTCACCTTTGCCCTTGGAATCACAACAAATCAGCAAGGGTTGTTGAGCTTCCGTATACGGGCGTTTTCTAGCCTAAAGAGCGGAATCGGTTAGTCTTTACACAACCTACAACCTTCCTACTTCAAATCAGACCTAGGGTTAGGGTTTCTCACCTTCAAACGAAGTGGATACCGCCGGAAAAATGCCTGGAAGGAAGCGGTGTAGGCCGTGTGATGAATGAAAGCAGTAGGAGGAAGATCTCCCACAAATCCCAAGCTCTTCTCTCTCTTTTCTCTCTCTCTCTCTAGGGTTTTTATCCCAAATTCGTATGGCTGTGAGAGGGGCTGTTCTAAGCTCCTTTTATAGCTAAAAACATTCCCAAAATAGACTCAGGTTCAAGGGTTCTTTGCTAATATAGGATATTCGTCACTTTCCGGCTAAAAGAGAGGTTCGGTAGCCCTCCTTGAGCCAAACATCGAACTTAAGCCCACCACCTATGGATCTATGTGGGATTACGTTTTCGACTCGATCGGATTCCCCGGATCGCACGTGGCGAGACCACTTTCGGTTCAACGGTCGGTGGGCCATGATCGAAATTCCAAGTACATGTAAATGTTCTTAAAATTTTTCTTAATCAGGGTGTAATTTGGTCGGATTCGGCGGTCGGTTGCTTATCTTGACGTAAGCATGTTTAAGGTGCGAGATCACTATTCGATATTTATTTTGGGATGGGAATAGTGTTTTTCACACACCCTCGCTCCGGATCGAAACGAATGGCCGTGGGACATCGGCTGGACCTGATTTTTGAGATGATTGTCAAGCCTAGTGAGGCGGTCCTAATTCCTTAACTTCGTGTTAATCAGACTTCCGATGTGCGATCTAGACCTAATACGAAGTTTCGTTTCATTCCCGAGAGCAGCCGGGAGATGAGTTTGGTTCTAAACTTTAGGGTAACCTAGCGTCACTGATTCTACAAGTTTTGGGTCTTGCAGATCGTATTTAAAGCGATCCCAACGGATTTCATGGCTAATCGAGTTTAGCACTTAGTTAACTTTGTTAAATTTCTAAAGGATTTAATCCTAATTGATTTCTGGTCGAGGTGGTACTCGGACCAAAGTATGAAAATTTACAGGTCGTTACAATCTACCCCCCTTAAACAAAAAATTTTATCCTCGAAATTTATACATTTTCGTACTCCTCGAGAATCTGAGGGTAGTTCTTCCTGACCTCGGCCTCAGTCTCCCAAGTAGCTTCCTCCTCGGAATGATGTGTCCAAAGTACCTTCACAAGTGGGATGACCTTGCTACGCGATACACTGCTCCTTCTGTCAAGGATGCGCGTCGGCGCAACTCATATGTAGCATCCTCGCTCAGCCCTGTACTGCTCCCATCGATGATATGCGAAGGATCGAGAACGTACTTCTTCGGCATAGATACATAAAATACGTTGTGTACGAGACGCAGAGTGGTGTGGGCAAAGCGAGACGATATGCCACATCACCCACTCGATCCATGTATACGAAATGGACCAGATAAACCTCGGTGCGAGCTTCCCCTTCTTCCCAAACCGAAGGATTCCCTTCATAGGGGAAACTCGAAGGAACACATGATCCCCTACCTCGAACTCCAGCGGTCGCCGCCTCGTATCGGCGTAACTCTTCTGCCTGCTCTGCGCTGTAAGTAATCGACGCCTGATAATGTCGACCTTCTCTGTAGTCGCCTGAACCAACTCCGGGCCAATCAGATTACGCTCTCCAACCTCTGCCCAACAGTGCGGTGCCCTACAAGGTCGACCATATAGAGCCTCATATGGCGCCATGCCAATAGTCACCTGGAAGCTATTGTTGTAGGAGAACTCTGCGTACGGAAGGCAATCATCCCAGCTGTCCTTGAAGTCCAACACACATGCTCACAACGTATCCTCCAGAATCTGATTCACCCGCTCTGTCTGCCCATCAGTCTGAGGATGAAACGTCGTACTGAACTTCAACTTCACACCCATCGCCTCCTGGATACGAGTCCAGAAGATGGAAGTGAACTGCGTGTCTCTGTCTGACACGATCTCTAATGGAACTCCATGCAGACGGACGATCTCTCTGATGTACACTCTAGCCAGCTCGTCTGCAGAGTTCGTAACTCTGATAGGAAGGAAATGGGCCGATTTGGTCAACCGGTCCACAATCACCCAAATGGAATCGTGTCCCTTCCTCGTCTTCGGCAGCCCTGATATGAAGTCCATGGAGATGAAGTCCCACTTCCACTCCGCTATAGGCATGAAATTTGAAGCGGTCCGAGGAGGTCGGCGATGTTACGCCTTGACCTGGTGGCACGTCAGACATTGAGACACATACTCAGCGATGTGGGCCTTCATATTATCCCACCAATACGTCCGTCTCAAATCCTGGTACATCTTCGTGCTACCAGGATGCATCGCAAGCTTCGAGTTATGGGCAGACTCAAGAAGCTCGCGTCTCAAGTCAGGCACATCTGGAACCCACAGGCGGCCACAGAATCGTAAACCCCCATCGGAATCAACTCTCCACTCGGAGTCCTCGGCGTCGCTAGCCTGCTCTCGAAGCTCAGACAGCCGTATATCGCCCTCCTGGGCCTCAACAATCCTGTCGTCAATAAGTGATCGCACCCGAACGTGCGCAATACACTCAAATGGCTCCTCGACACTGAGTCTCTGCTCGAAGTCCCGTACAAACTCCATCATGTCCCACTCGGCTATCATCAGTGGTGCCGCAAATGCAATCGCCTTCTTGCGGCTCAATGCGTCTGCCACAAGGTTCGCCTTACCAGGATGGTAGGAAACCTCAAACTTGAAGTCCTTCAAGGTCTCCATCCATCGGCGCTGTCTCATATTCAAATCCCACTGTGTGAATATATACTTAAGGCTCTTGTGGTCGCAGAAAAGCTCGAACTCCTCACCGTAGAGGTAATGTCTCCAGAGCTTCAATGCAAAGATGACAGCTGCCAACTCCAGGTCTTGTGTAGGGTAATTCTCCTCGTGCTTCCTTAATTGTCTTGAGGCATACGAAATCACCCTATCCTTCTGCATCAGAACACAACCCAAACCAACGCGAGACGCGTCAGTATATACCGTGTATTTCACCCCTTGCTCTGACAATACTAGCACAGGGGTGGATGTCAACTTGTCCTTCAGCTCCTTAAAAGCTGCTTCCGCCTTCTCATTCCAGGCGAACTTCAGGTCTTTCCGAGTCAACTGAGACAATGGCCTGGCAATCTTCGAGAAGTCCCGAATGAAGCGTACGTAATACCCGACGGACAAGGAAACTCCTCACCTCGAAGCCGGCTCGAGTGCGCCAATCTGAACCGCGGCTACCTTAGCAAGGTCCACTGTTATTCCATCCTTGGACACTACATGTCCAAGGAACTTGACTTCCTCCTGCCAGAAGTCGCACTTCTTATATTGCGTGAATAACTGGTTCTTCTTCAGTGTATCCAATACTACTCGCAAGTGCTCCTCATGACTCGTAGAGTATATCAAAATGTCATCAATAAAGACGATGACAAATCGGTAAAGGAAGGGCCGAAATACCCGGTTCATCAGATCCATGAACACGGCTGGTGCATTCGTCAGACCGAACGACATCACCAAGAACTCATAGTGTCCAAAGCACGTCCTGAAGGCTGTCTTCTGCACGTCCTCCTCTCTCACGCGCAACTGGTGGTACCCTGACTGAAGGTCAATCTTTGAGAAATACTTCGCCCCCCTCAACTGATCGAACAGATCATCAATCCTGGGCAAAGGATACTTGTTCTTCACCATGACCTGGTTCAACCTACGGTAATCAATACACAACCGTAGCGACCCGTCCTTCTTCTTCACAAATAACACAGGTGCTCCCCAAGGAGACACACTAGGTCGTATAAAACCCTTGTCTACCAGATCATCAATCTGTTTTCGCAGCTCCTCCATCTCACATGGAGGTATACGATAAGTCGGCAGTGAGATGGGTGTCGCACCAGGCGTAAGATCAATCGTAAAATCGATCTCGCGTCGAGGAGGTAAACCAGGAATAGTCTCAAACACGCCTGCAAATTCTCGAACCACCGGCGTATTCCTCAACGTCGGACCATCAATCGGTGCCAACAAAGCAGTATAACAATCAACACGGCGGGGCCAACTGCCCATGTATTGGAAACGTGAAAGGCTGTGCCATCAGGTCCATGGCGGTCACGATCAGAGTATCGCAATCTATCTCTGCCCTCATCTTGGCGAGCCAATCCATACCAAGGATAACGTCGTAGTGCCATAGTGGAGCAACAATGAGGTCGACGAGCACTGTGCTGCTACCCAAAACTATCGAACAATCCCTCGCATAACCGTGTGACATCCGAACAGGTCCCAGTAGCTGTAGTGAGTCTCATTCCCTTTATGGGAATCGTAGGCAAAGATAGATGTTTAACCGCCCCATAAGAAATAATAGAGGTAGTGGACCAAGTGTCCACCAATAACAAAACGGGAGTACCATGAATATAAGCCGTACCCTCAAAAGTCGTCGGAGTCGAGATCAATGTCTCAGGTGCCTCGGCAACAAGCGTGTGCACGCGAGCCTGCTGCTGACGGTTCGGCTGAGGAGCCAAAGGTCGCTGTGGTGGCCTGAAGCGGGACATAGGAGGTCGAAAGGAAGGATGTGCAGGAGAAGTCTGTAGCGGTGGAGCTGATATGGCCTGTGGGTAAGGGCGATCCAATCTTTGCGGTGGCACAAATCTGCTAGCCCTCATGCGCGAGAAGCAGCTCTCAGCAGGGTGTCCTGGTTTCCCGCAATACGTGCAGGTCACCAACGGGCGTCTCACAGGAACAACTGGTCCTGCGGCCCTGGGGGCGAATCAGCGCGAGGCCTCTTGCCTAAGATAGGCCTGCTCTGTAAATCCTGGCGTGGCCTCACAACCATAGCACCACGCGATCTGGCCAATCGGTCCACATCCTGCTCGACCGTCATAGACATGTGGACCAATGCCGCGTAGGTGGGGATACTGAGGTAGCATATCCTCGACCGTATCTCCGGTCGCAAACCTAAGGAGAAACGACGCATCCGCATCTGCTCATCCACTAGTATAGTCGGGACAAAGCGGCCCAACTCTGTGAAGCAGTGCTCGTACTCCGTGATCGTCATGCCTCCCTGCCTGAGGCGCAGAAACTCATCCTCCCGCTCATGCCGATACGTCTGTGGGTAGTACTTCTCATGGAACCGAGACTCGAAAGCCTACCAGGTCCATACGAAATCTACTGCGACCGTGCGCAACACATTTGTCCCACCATGGCGGCCTCCCCGCAAACATGAAAGCGGCCGGCTCACACACTCGCCTGCGAGCAATGTAGCATCCGAAGCATCTTAGAGATGCGGTCAAGCAGAACTCGCCTCCTCGGGTGCAGCGAGAACCCATAAATGAGGGGAGGCCTCAAGCGGCCGGGAAATCGCTCAAGTAAACCACGAGTACGACCTCTCCGGTAGGAGGTGCGACGGATGTGGGCGGAGGCACATCCTCGGCACGAGCGGGAGGCTCGAGAATGCTCATCGGGATGTGCGGATGTCGTAGGTGGAGTCGCACTACCACCACGGGACAAGGCCTCGGCGATAGTGGCCATAAGGCTGCCAGTCTTCTTCTTCTTTGTATCTGCTTCGCTGCTTCTTTGCATTCTTCTTCTTTGCATCTGTCGATGCATCATCATCATCGTTTGCTCAAACCTATCGGTCGACGGAGCGGCACGAGAGTCATCTTCTTGTGAGAAGAAGACGGCCGAATCTTGCTCACGTTGCTGGGGGCGTATAAGGTGGGCGTCCACCGATAGGACCGGCGGGAGGCGTCAGATCCCAACCCTCGGTCCGCAGGACCGCTACTACCAGAAGGAGTCTGGTCCATAGAGCCGGTTAGAAGAAGATGTGCCGTGCTCCGTGTGTACTGCCGCGACATGCCCTATACAATATAGGGTAGATCATTTGTGAGATAAGGCACAATACACTTCATAAAGCACTTAAGCATTCCACACATCATCAAAAAAAAAGAGGCTACATGCTTTCCATTTATCCAAAATTGTCATAATACATGAAATACAGAGTTACATGAATCACGACAGAAATCACATGATAGCCAATACATCCACTACATCAGACACCTAAAACATGTCACTATCTACTACATCATCTACATGAAAACATAGACCGCCTATCGCGGTAACCAAAATAAACAACAACACACAACAACGTGGATGCCTAAGCATCCGAAGCAGGCGGTGGAGGAGGAGCATCCTTATCCTGCACACAGCACAGAATGGCCTTCAACGTACGAGACACCTTCTTAAAGCTCCTCTTCATGTAGGCTTCGGTCTCTTCAAGCTTGGCTCGGGTCTCACCAAGCTCAGCCCGAACTTGTCCAACCTCTTACCGCAGCGCGGCCTGGTTCTCCTCAATGCGATCCATACGAGCCTCTCTCGCTGCCTGAGCAGCGTCCGACTTAGGTGCACCAGGAGGAGAGCTCTCCTCAGTATCCTGAGCCTCCTCCTTCTCTTCTTGTATGTCATCACCGCCCTCCTCATCACTCTCTGACTGGAGGTCAACACTCTCCTCATCGGCGCTATCCGACTCATCTCCAGACTCGTCGAGTCGTGCTTGCCACGGTTGAGGGCCAATCTTCATATTCTTGAGTGTCGCCTCGCTTATGACTCGGACTGGTGCAAGGTCTTCCATGTTGAGTCTATAGCCGACATCACGAGCCATCCTACATATCAGGAGGCAAAATGGGAGCGAAAGATCGTTCCTGGCAGAACGAACAACCTGAACTATCCGGGATAGGATGAATGTGGGTAGGCATATGTTGTCCCCACGTCCCATCTTATACAAAAAGTCCACCATCAACCGAGTACATTCCGTGCGGTTACCCCACCGTGGGTACACATTATAGGTGAAAATGTGATGGAGTAAACGGAAGTCTTCAGCCATCTTTGTCGCCGCAATACAATTTCCTCGCTTCCAAGTAACTCGGCGACCATAAAGGTATCGCGTACGGCGATCCCTTTCTCGCGCACTCCTGGAGAAGTCGTCACTAGGAAGCACTTGACCACATGAAATCTTCGTGATTCGAACCACCTCATCCACAGTGATTGTGCGTCTTATGCCCCTCACAGAGACAGTGAACTGAAGAGGCTCCAACGATGATTCTATGATGTGAGCGTAGAAAGCGCGAACCGTGTTCTCACATGCAGGGGACTCACCGTCAAATATAGAATTCCATCCGATCTCCACCAAGTGGTCCATCAGTGGGTGTAGCCCGAACATCCTTTCATCCACATGAGGTTCAAACACAATCTTGCGGCCCGTGAAGCGCCCATATTCAACGCCTATCGGATAAGTATTTCTGACAGGATGGTCAGGATCCAGGTCTCGCTTCCACCTAAACTCCCGAACAGTGCTAGTGTCGCCCCAACGTCGGATCTTCTTCGGGAATGGGCTGGCCTACTTGGGCCGGCGTCATCGGTCGCGGTTTTCCTCTTTCCCATGAAAGATAGGATGGAGGAAACGGAGAAAATAGTCGTCACCACACCAAGGAGGGCCATGAAAAATTGCCAAAATGGGGGAGCAAGGGGCTGATCTCTTTGATCCCCACAAACAACGATCCAATAGGTGTGGAAGGGGCACTAGAGGTAGGAAATGAAGGAGAAACAAGAAGAAAATGGAATGGGTTAGGGGATTACCCGATTTTGAGCTCCAAGGAGGGGTATGAGAGCTCCAACTTGAGAAAATGGGGAAAGGAGGAGGCTAGGGCTGTTGTGGAAGGTTGGGGTGTGTGGGTTATGGAAGAAAATGGAAGATTGCATGGTTTGGAGGGATGGGTTTAGAGAAAATCGAAAATGGGGTGTGGAAGTGCTTGAAAAGGAAGAAATGGGAGAGTGGGGTGCTCCAGCCCCTTAAATCCTAATCCATTGCCAAAATGGCACATGCCAGGGACCTTGGCCCCACTCGAGATGGCCCACCGAACCGCGGTCCGCCGCCGGAGCCGCGGCGCCGCCGCAATCGGACTTGGCCGGAACCGCGCCGCCGCGGTGGGGCCCTGTTTGCCACGTGTCCAGGGTGCCAAATGCACCCTGGTTCGATCTGGGGGCTTAAAGAGTTTAAGTGGGGAGGCTTCCGACTCAGTTCAGCTCCAGAACGGTTGGTTCCAAGAAATTTCTGAACTAAACCGATTTTTCCTGATTTTTAACGACTGGTTTTGGGTGGATAGTGACCTGGACACGCCAATAGACAGTCTAGGAGTGATTTAGAATCTGTATGTACGGTCAGGATCGAGTACAAACTCGATCAACGCGTCCGTTTTTAATGAATTTCGCCGAACGGTGAAATCGGGAGACCCTAAGTCTGTTTCTATATTTTGCGCACCCTCCTAGGTTGTGACACGTCAGCGTACGTAGTGGGGACATAACTCAGGTCCGGTTTTAATCAAAATCATGCTCTGATACTAACTTGTAACGCCCTGAAAATCGGGGGTTAAGTATGAACTCAACTCCCGAGTTCCAACGCATCACTTATGCAACATACACAATGATGGTTAAATGTTGTCTGAGTTAGAGCAATAAACATGAATGAGATTATACCAAAACGATAAATCATACTCCGGTTCAATTGTATAAAGGCAAGCGGAAGGCGAAATTTTATATTCAAAGTATGTAAAGTAACAAAATTTTGTGAACTCGAGTATGAGTACTAGCGAGTACCAATATACATGTATTGTTTCTAAGTCAAAAAATCAAAATACAATTCCGTAGATAAGCCCTAGAATCCCGCGATGCAGTCGGCCTAAGCATAGCCGTCAGAGTACTGCATAAAGGAGAACTCATCCTGATCCTCCTCGAAGTCGGGCTCCCGCTCTGAACCGAGGCACCATCTATACTGCGACAGTCGGTGGGTGTTGCAAACACCGTCCCGTAACGTGGGAGTGAGTAGCTAACTCAGTGGAACAATAAAGCATAGGTTAACATGTTATCAATTCAATCAAGCAGTAATGATAAAGCAGTACAAATCAAACAATTCTAACTACTCTTATTAAGTGCGAAAATGAAATGACATGATGCTGTATGCCCTTGCCAAACCACCCTCAAGCGACATCATCTTACGTTCGCGAATACTTAACTCCCTCAGTGCGCCACATCTACTAAGCACATGCGGTACGATGATGATCATGATTACCGAGTTATTATTAGTTCATTTCAAACAGCAGTATTGGGAAACTAAGGTACCTCCCTTGTATCATTCTCAAACATGATCCATTCTAGGGTCGTCAATCCTAGTTAATCTCATATGATATTATGGTTCGAGAAGCATAGTGAAGGCATCGCAAAGGGCTCGTCACCCATCAGTGCGGATACAGATCTCACCGTATGCGGCTCAATTGCTGGCCGTCAACTCGAGTACAGGTCTCACTGTACTCGGCTCAACTCATACTCTAGTTGCTGTGAAAAACTCGTCGCCAATCACAGACACTTGGAGTATACTCGAAGATACTACGGAGGACTCGTCGCCCGTCAGCACGAGCACAGGTCTCACCGTACTCGGCTCTCGCCGTATGTATCGACAGCTCGAATATAGTGTCCCATACCACCATAATCAGCTCACGAGTTTGGTTGCGCAATGGTCACTACGGGGAGGCACATGGCCCCAGCGTAGGCCGACAGCTCGACCACGGTGTCCCATACCACCATGCCCGACTCATGCGTCTTAGCGGATTGAGGTACCATGGTTAACGGGATCGCCACTGGTAAGTTTGGTACCCTAGGTTCAAGCAGTGGCGACCAAACATGGTGAACACACATACACATATCGGTTTACTTGACGAGCCTGACTAGCTCGAGCACACCACAAGTTGGGTGATATGGAGCGCAAAAGCCTTCCGTGTGGCCAACCACTATCGCCAACCAAAGTACGACTTGGGTTCGCCAGACACATCCTTTGTGGCGACATGAGTCTCAGCCACAATCTCAAGTCTGGTACCGAATGTTTGGACTATAGACTTAGTCCCAAACTCAAACAGATCTCATCAATAGCATGTGGAGTAAAGCATGATAACGAAGTAATACAAGCATGTTAGCAGGCATGTTATAAAGCATGAAATAAAGCATGAAGTAAAGCATATTATAAAGCACTATACAAGTAGGGATACAATTGCATACACATCACAAGTGAGTGGTTATAGCGAACCACCACATGGAGGGGATCCTACATGTCTCTAAGGTAGTCGGGAATTCCATATCAGCGCCTATCTAAGGCACTCACACTGAAGCTTTTTCACACATAAGCATTTACACAAACACTTAGAGTGCGTTATTCCAACATACGTGACGTATGTTAGCAAATGCGTATTAGGGCTATTCTTTTGCCAAGCGGTTATTTTATCCGCGTATACCATATTCATACAACAATTAATCATGACGATTACACTTCCAAAATTTACGCGTATGCAGTATTTCTAGAATACATAATTTCAACATACATAGCGTTTACAAGCGAACCTATATTACGGTGATTCCTTTCGCCAAACTAGTATTTTATCCATATATTGTATAATCATACATTAAATAAACATGTCAAACATTTTCCCAAAAAAAATACGTATACGGTATTTCTAGAATACACAATTTCAACATACGTAGCATTTACACATGAACATGTATTTCAGCGATTCTTTTCGCCAAATTAGTATTTTATCCATATATCATATAATCATACATTAAATAAACATGTCAAATATTTTCCCAAAAAAAATACATATACGGTATTTCTACGTATACCTAGAATATGTGAAATTCCATATTCTACAACGTTAATCGAAACAGGAAACGGAAAGTACTTTGTACATGTGCATTTACATGCAGATCATGAATCTATCATTATCTGACATTGAAAGCGTTGAAAACTGTAACTTATACACTTAAAGTCCTCACCTTTGCCCTTGAAATCACAACAAATCAGCAAGGGTTGTTGAGCTTCCGTATACAGGCGTTTTCTAGCCTAAAGAGCGGAATCGGTTAGTCTTTACACAACCTACAACCTTCCTACTTCAAATCAGACCTAGGGTTAGGGTTTCTCACCTTCAAACGAAGTGGATACCACCGGAAAAACGCCTGGAAGGAAGCGGTGTAGGCCGTGTGATGAATGAAAGCAGTAGGAGGAAGATCTCCCACAAATCCCAAGCTCTTCTCTCTCTTTTCTCTCTCTCTCTCTAGGGTTTTTATCCCAAATTCGTATGGCTGTGAGAGGGCCTGTTCTAAGCTCCTTTTATAGCCAAAAACATTTCCAAAATAGACTCAGGTTCAAGGGTTACTGCTAATATAGGATATTTGTCACTTTTCCAGCTCAAAAGAGAGGTTCTGGTAGCCCTCCTTGAGCCAAACGTCAGACTTAAGCTCACCACCTATGGATCTATGTGGGATTACGTTTTCGACTCGATCAGATTTTCAGATCGCACGTGGCGGACCACTTTCAGTTCAACGGTCAGTGGGCCACGATCAGAAATTCCAAGTACATGTAAATGTTCTTGAAATTTTTCTTAATCCGAGGGTGTAATTTGGTCGAATTCTGACGGTCAGGTTGCTTAATACTGACGCGCAAGCGAAAGGTGTCAGATCACTATTCCTGATATTTATTTTGGGATGGAAATAGTGTTTTTCACACACCCTCGCTCCGGATCGAAACGAATGGCCGTGGGACATCGGCTAGACCTGATTTTTGAGATGATTGTCAAGCCCAGTGAGGCGGTCCTAGTTCCTTAACTTCGTGTTAATCGGACTTCCGATGTGCGATCTAGACCTAATACGAAGTTTCGTTTCATTCCCGAGAGCAGCCGGGAGATGAGTTTGGTTCTAAATTTTAGGGTAACCTAGCGTCACTGATTCTACAAGTTTTGGGTCTTGCAGATCGTATTTAAAGCGATCCCAACAGATTTCATGGCTAATCGAGTTTAGCACTTAGTTAACTTTGTTAAATTTCTAAAGGATTTAATCCTAATTGATTTCTGGTCGAGGTGGTACTCGGACCAAAGTACGAAAATTTACGGGTCGTTACAGAACGACTGCGGAAGGGATTGGGATTAGGTTCGAGGCGCAGTCCAGAGAGAGAGAGAGAGACGAGATGACCAGGTGCTCTGCCGAATCTAGCAGGAGATTTACAATCCGGCTGCCGAATCTAGCAGGAGATTTACACTCCGGCTGCTGAATCCAGCAGGAGATAAGGCGAATCCCATCGGCCTTCAATCCCTTGCCAGTCTAAACACCTCAGCAACCGTACTCAGCTTCGTTTTCTATGCACTCCAACCCACTGCAACGTACTCCACCCTAATACTCTCATCTAAACGGGCCTTAAGGCTATGTGGGGTCCATAGAGATGTAGGAAGTCTCTATTATATTTATCTGTTTTGAAGGACTGTTGTAGGAAGTCTAAAAATTAGGTATACACAAAACTTAAGAGGGCCACACAAACAAAACACTGGGAACCGAAACGTCCACTGATGTTGAAAGCTTCCTGGAGCTAATCATGATGTTTATACTCCAACCAAACCGTTAACCGTTCATAGGGTTATTGTAGATATAAATGACAGCCTGATACCAAACTTATGTCACCCCTTAGCTTTCCGATGGTTTCATGTCCTATTCAAGTCTTGCATAACAGACGGACAAAGTGGATTTGTCATGGACACCTCTGTGGGACCGCACGCAATATGCTCCCTTTGCCTTTGGCTGGGAGGTGGATTGGATAGTTACCCTTGGTAGTCACTTCAATGTGAGCTACAACCAACTATATGGGTGAGGCCCTGCCTGTAGGTTTCACCTCAATGTATGCATTATATATCTAAACTGTCCAGCTATTTTTCCAATTTATTTTAAGGCATGATCCCACAAATAAAGCAAGTATAAATTTCAGGTGACCAACACCGCTGGGAAAACATTGGCTATTGAACACTTATCATTAAAAACTTCTTATAGCCCATTGTAATGTTTGTTGACCATCGAACTGTTGATTAGGTTATAAAGACTTGAATGAAACGATAAGGTAAATATTAGCTTAATTTAATATTTTTTGGCACGCAAAAGGCTTTTAATGGTCAATAACCACAATTTCTTATGTTATAGTCCACCTGAAATTTATATACGCTTCATTTTTGTGTCCATGGCTTAAAATAAACTTAAAAAATCAGATGGACAACATGGATGTACAATTCATACATCAAGTAGACCCTATAGTCAAGGTCCCACCCACATTGTTGGTTCTGCTAGCTCCAATTATCATGAATCCATCATCCATCAATTCCATAATATATCATTGCATGATTTATTACTAAATCACGCTAAATTGACCATCTAGTTTGGAAATCAAATGTTAAAATTCACCCGGATGGTCTTTAGAACTTCTGGGACTATTGACGAACAATTCTCTAGCAATCTAACCATTAGGAGTAATCTTCGTCTATAAATCAAGCTATCTAATAGACAACTTATAAAATCAATAGCTACATTTTCACGTAGAGAGTCTTTAGGTCACTTGGAACCGGTGAGAAGTGTTTCTAAAATAATTTTGTTATTGGATCTCAAGATCCAACCACTGAAATTGAAAATCAATCATTGAATTTGAAATAGGACATTAAATTAAAACTCACATCATCCTATCAATGGTCAGATCATTAAAACTAACTATTAGATTTCTTATAGATATTTTAAAGGACTCCTACGATCGTTGATGTTTATTTAAACTAGACCAGAGACTCATAGAATAGTTAAGATCAAGTTTGGAACCTATCCGATAATCCGGATTGTTTATAATTAACAAATAAAATGATTTTCATTAAATTTGGTCCACTTAAACAATGAATCCACTTCATTTTCGGGTCCAGGGTGTAGGAAGACCTGACCAGTCAAATGATCGGCCCTAATCATAGAAACCGACTTCAATCCACCATTGAATGAACTCATGTGTGCAATAGTGGGTGTGCACTTGATGTGCATCGAACCCTTCCATGAGTCAAAGTCAGGTTCGACTTGACGATTTCTAGAAAAGGAAATTTCTCTCCTGTCTTTTTTATTTTATTTGGGAATTTGACCGTACTGGACTTGATGTATGGCCAAATTCCATAGAGATTCAACCTTTTAAATATTCTGAGGGTGGCCTTCTAACAAGCTTATGAAAATTACGTAGACCAGAATGCCCTTGTCCTTGGTTAAGTAATTGTAAAGTTTTTCAGTGAATAAGAGTTTATGTTGTATTTAATGTCGAGAAAGTGACGTGTACAGAACTCCTTTTTTGTGTGGGCAAGGTCCAACTCGTGGGGCCCACATTGATGTATGGGTATAATCCATGTCGTTCATCCTTCTTGCTGTGTCATTTTAGGGCTAGGGCCCAAATATCAACCTGGTCCAAAGCTAGTGTGGGCCACATAATAGAAAAAAATGTTAATAGTGTCACCTACTATTGATACTTTCCAGGCTCACTGTGATATTTGTTAGAAGTGGACACTACTCAAGTCAGGACTTTTTGAGCCCATAGCGAGCTGACCGACAAGGTGAACGGAACGAATCACCTCATTGTGGGCATTATGCTATTGTACCAATGGCTATCCATTCATTTGGTAGTAAAGGAAGTGAACATGTAGCAACTGCAAGTCATATAACATGACAACCACTACCCATATAACATGACAACTACAACCCATGACAACCATGACCGAAATAACATGACACGACCCATGACAACTACGATCTATGACAACCACGACCCATATAACATGACAACCATGACCCTTGTCGTCTCATGTTGGGGCTAATGACCCGCTAATCAGATAGGAAGACCCAGCAGTCATCTCATGTCTTCTTACAAACAGAGTGGGTAGAGAAAGGTCTCGATCCAAACCAGTGGGGGATCGTCCTTTTTCCGATGAGGGGGATAGCCTATCTGGGCCTGTTAATGCTACAGACTCTGATGGCTACTCATCTCCTCATACTCCGTGGAATCTGGTACCACCCCTACAGTCCACCAATTGTAGAGGGGAATTGGTAGTGGACCTCTCCCCTTTTTCACTGATGAAGAGAGTGTGTCTTCACCCACAAACCAGTGTCCCTCCTCAGATGTGTAGCAACATGAAACTGGGCAAGAATCTTACTAGCCTTCGGGACAAGAACAGGGAAATCGATGCATCATTGTGACTCCCGGGAAGAGATCTGCAGTAAGCCTTGTCATCCCTCCGAGGAAAAAAGGAACCAGAAAGTCCAGCAAAAATCCCCCAACGGCAGTGTCTAGGGATGTTTGGCTCTCTCGCCTTAGACACCTGCAAGGCGGGTCCGTGGTAGCGCAAGTTTCTCATGACGGATAAAATTGTGGTTTGGAATGCTCGAGGAGTGGGTAATAACCCCACTATTAGATCCCTAAAGCGTCTTATAAAGGAGCATAAGCCTTGGATAGTTGCTATTTTGGAACCCATGGTTGGAGAATCCCATCGACTGTCTGTGGGGCTCCGCCTTGGTTTTCATTGTTCCTTCCTCAATGAGGTCTGTGGTGGCAAAATTTGGGTATTCAGCAAGGCCCCAGAAGCAGTTTCTGTTATCTCTCAGTCTGCCCAGATGTTTTCCTTCTCCACGGTTTGCCAGCAAAACAGAACTCAAATCTCGATTTCGGTGGTTTATGCTACCTGTTTGCGTAGTAAGAGGAGAGACATGTGGGAGGAGATGAGATCCTTTGCCGCGTCGATTCAGGGTCCCTGGGCGATTTGTGGGGACTTCAATGTGGTCAGTGAAGCGGTAGACCGTTGAAGCCGGGCTCCTTTTGACTCAGCCAGTTCAAGGGATTTCGTCGATGTTGTCAATGCTGTGGGTCTTCTGGACGCAGGCTTCCAAGGAAACAGGTTCACTTGGTCAAACAATCAGTCGGGGCCTGCCAGGGTGTGGGCCAGACTGGATCGCGTGCTGGTTAATAATGCTTGGAGCAACGTCTTCTCCAACTTCGAGGTACATCATCTCCCTCGTCAGAATTCTGACCACGCGCCATTATCATTAGAGTTTCCTTCTCTAAGCTTTGCAAGTCCAAAACAATTTAGAATTCAAAACATGTGGTTTCAGCATGAGGGTTTCTTGCCTACGGTCAGATTGGCATGATCATCTACAAATGACCCCCACCCGATGTGCAATATTTTGACTAAAATGAAGGCAGTCAAGCTCCACCTGAAACAATGGAACAAAAATGAGTTCTGTCACATCTTCAACGCTGTGAAGCAGGTAGCCATTGCGCTGAATGATCTGGAGGACAATCTTCAAAATGCAGAGGAGGACCTTTCTGCTAGAATTAATCAGCAAGAAATTATTGTCGCAAGAGCTTAGCTGTCGCGCTTGGAACTCATGGAAGAAGCGTTTTGGAAACAAAAAGCAAGAAACAATTGGCTTCAAGTGGGAGACAGAAACATTGGTTTTTTTCATGCGTCGGCTACTACGAGATCCAGGAAAGCAGCAATTTCAGCTATTCATCTGGAGTCTGGGCAGACAGTCACTTCGCAGGAGGAAATCAAAATCGAAGCTATCAGGCATGTCCATGCCCTCTTTTCAGCAGGAGCGCCGGACCCTGGTGAAGACCTGCTGGATTCTATTCCATTACTAGTCTCGGCCGAGGAGAATGCGCTCCTGCTGGCCCCTCCGTCGATTTCTGAGGTCCACCAGGCTGTCCTATCAATTCCCAGGGAAAGTGCGGCAGGACAGGATGGATTCACGGGCTCTTTTTTCGTAGTATGCTGGGAGATCGTCTGCCAGGACCTTCATCAGGCTACTTTTGCTTTCTCTCAGGGTACGCATCTTCCTAGAGCTATCACTTCATCCCTCATAGCCCTTATTCCAAAGAAAGAAGTGCCCCAATCCTTCACAGATTTCAGACCCATTAGTTTATGCAATGTCATCTATAAGATTTTTGCCATGGTCGTGGCAACCAGGCTAAGCAACCTGCTCCCTTCCTTGATTTCCCTGGAGCAGGGGGCGTTTGTTCAAGGCAGGTCCATTGCGGAGAACATTGCGTTGTCTCAAGAGCTTATCCGTGATATCAGTAGAAGGGTTAGGGGTGGTAATATTGTCCTCAAATTGGACATGAAAAAAGCCTATGACCGAGTGGAATGGCGTTTCTTAAGATGTGTCCTACAACGTTTTGGGTTTTTCGATCAGTGGATTGCTCTAGTGGAGCGGTGTTGCAATAATTGTTGGTTCTCAGTGCTAGTGAATGGGGAAGTCAGCGGCTACTTCAAGTCTACTCGAGGTATCTGCCAGGGAGACCCGCTCTCCCCTTTCCTCTTCATCCTTGCGTCTGAAGTTCTTAGTCGTGGTTTTAAGCGGTTGGTGGTGGGGGGTTCTTGTCTCCCATTCAGAGGACGTTGCAGCAGTGTCCTTGTATCCCACCTCCTTTTTGTAGATGATACGCTTCTCTTCTTTAATGGGGGCATCCGATCCATTCGTGTGGCTAAACTTTTTCTCGAACGTTACCAACAGGAATCAGGCCAAAAGATAAACATCCAGAAAAGTTTTTTCATTCATTCAGAAACTATGGCACCTTCTCGGAGTGCCAACATCCGTAGGGAGCTGGGGATGCGAGGTTCAGTGGAAGGCTTCTCTTATCTGGGGGTTCCTATCTCAGTGAGTCGTAGGAAGAAGGATGCTTTTCAGAGAATTGTGGATGTAGTGGCCAATCGAATCAATGGTTGGAAAGCGAGACTCCTATCTATGGCAGGTCGAGTCACTCTTGTGAACCATCTTCTATCCAGCATCCCGATTCACACTATGACAGCCACTCACGTCCCAGCTTATGTTTTCCAGAAGTTGGAAAGCATATTTGCTGATTTCATTTGGGGCTGGGCGGAGGGAAAGAAGAAGCTTCATTGGCGCAGTTGGCATGAAATTTACTTTCCTAAGGGCGAAGGTGGGCTGGGGATCAGAAGGCTTAAAGACGTCATGACTACTTTTCGACTTAAAATGGCTTAGAATATAATACACTAACTAGATCAGAGGCTGTGGGGTGCTTTTATGTAGGATACATACAAGGAGGATATCCATCGTTTGAGCTCGGGTTTGCCTTCTTCTACGTCATCTCCACTGTGGAAGCGAATCAGCATCCTGCTCCCTTCAGTTGTCACCTCGACTCAGTGGCATATTGGTGCAAGTAACCTGAATTTGTGGACCTCAAACTGGACAGGTCTTGGCCCCCTGAGGGACAGAATACCTGAAGGCGTGCCGCCTTTGTGCTTTTTTCGAGTTCGAAGAGGTTGCCACCTTCAAAGTTTCTTTTCGAGTTCGATGACTCCGCAAAGTCAAGCGCGTCATGCAACATGTTGGACGATCTTATCACAGCAGAATCTCAACTCCAATTTCCACGGTGGCCATTATTATACGTCTGAGCAGGATTGTCCTATCTGGCCCCATTCAAAATCTGGCACTTTCACAGTATCCACGGCTTGGGATATATCTCGTGCTAGGCATCCTCAGTCCAGTTGGGGTCACAAGATCTGGAACTCCAAAATTCTACCTAAAATATCCTTATTGGTCTGGCGAATCATTAGGGGAGCGGTGTTGGTGGATGAGGCAGTCAAGTCTCATGGAGTTTAGCTTGCATCTAAATGTTATTGTTGTTTCCTGGAATCCAATGGTCGCCCTCATTTAGAAACGGTTAACCACACATTCCTCTATAGTGCCCGAGCAGTGACAGTCTGACATCATTTTTCCAGGATATATGGCATCAACCTGTCTAATGGTGATTCGGTTTCGGAGCATCTTGCCAGCTGATAGGATGCTCGGTTTAATCCTGCTTCTTTCGCCCCTTTCCGCGATCTAATTCCTTGTTTCGTTCTTTGGGATCTGTGGAGGGCGAGGAACTCCTCCAAGTTTGATAACTCCTTTCCGAGTCCGGTCTCTATCATTTGGCGCACTGCAGGATGGGTGTTCTGGATAGTCAAGACGTGGAATCTTCGTGCTCGTCTCCAAGGGAATAGCAGGGACCTTTCAGCATTGGAAATCTCTGCTCTACTGAGAGTTTTTCAGACAACTCAGTTGGTGTGATGGAGGAAGCCTCCCCCGGGTTGGGTTAAACTGAACGTCGACGGTTCGTCTCGAGGGAATCCCTATTTGGCGACCACAGAGGGGAGGGTGTGCGAATGGTTGAGAAGTGAATGGTGATTTGTGAGAGCAAGAGAGCTTTCTTAGCTAGTTATGGTATTGCGTCTAACTCCTGGGCAGAATTGAGGCTGTTTATTATGGTATTTGCCTTTGTTTACAGCACGGGCTATCGAATATTATCGTCGAGTCCGACTCCTTACTGGTGGTCAACTTATTGACGAGCACTTCTCAACCATGTTGGAGATGGAAATATTGGCTGTCTAGAATTAATACTCTTGCCAGAAATGGGGACATCAGTTTCTGCCATGTGTGTAGAGAGGGAAACGAACCGGCAGATCGGATGGCCAGACGGGGTAGTTCCAGTCAAGCTCAAGCTATGCCCCTGTTCTCCTCCCTTTCGGACCTACCTCAGGTAGTTAGGGGGTTGATCTTTCTTGACAAAGTGGGTCTAGGGTCGATTCGTAGGTGCGGGTATAGGTAGTTCGTCCCTTCTTTTGCTTTCTCAGTTCGCGTTGGGGAGCATTCTCTCTGTGGGGTGGGGCGTCTTCTGCGGAGGGCCTATGTATTTTCTCTTTATGATAGGTGGCCTCGGTCTTTATTTTGGTGGACTTGGGGCCACCCGAAGTACAGTCCCTGTATCCTTTTGACTTTGTTTGGAATATAATTTTTGTTAAAAAATAAAAATAAAAAACCATGACCCTCGCCACATTACAACCACGACCCATATAACATGACAACCATGACCCATAACAATCATAACCCATATAACATGACAACCTTGACCCTTGCCACATTACAACCACGACCCATATAACATGACAACCACGACCTCGACCCTTACTCCATTACAACCACAACTTTAATATGTAGCTTTTAATTCATTTTTTGGTACTACAGGCAGTGAACAAGTAACAATCCGTACCTTAACACATCGTAACCCCGACCCTTAATATATCACAATTCCTACCCTTAACACATGACAACCACGACAACCTCGACCTATATAAATTGAAAACCTACCATTGAAAACCTTTTGGGGGCCATAAAATTTTTGGATATAACTCTTTTTTGAATTCTAAATTCAATGGACAGATTGTTACTTGTTCACTGCCTATACTCCCAAAAATGGATCAAAAGTTATATATTAAGGTCGTGGTTGTCATAGGTCATAGTTGTCATGTTATATGGATCGTGGTTGTCATGTTATATGGGTCGCGGTTGTTACATGTTCACTTCCTTTACTACTAAATGAAAGGATAACTATCGGTACAATAGCCTAAGGCCCATAATGGGAAGATCCGTTCCATCCACCTTGTCGGCCAGCTCGTCGTGGGCCTAAAAAGACCTGATTTGGGCAGTGTCCACTTATAACAAACATCACAGTGCGCTTGAAAAGTCTCAATAGTGGGTGCCAATGTCACCATTATTTTTTATTATGTGGCCCACATGACCTCTAGATCAAGTTGATATTTGGGCCTTAGCCCTAAGATGACATGGCAAAAAGGATGGGCGGGCGTGGATTATACACATATATCAATGTGGGCCCCATAAGTTGGAAATGCTGAATCCTAACCTAGGCAGGTAGACTGGCCCTGATTAAACATGTGTTGTCCAGTGTCCTTATCCACATGCTCATAGTAACGAAACTTCCCGCCAACCTCTTGGGTGAACTTGAATGAGAGCTTTCGCAGATTTTTCCTAAGGATAGGGTGGGACCAAAAAATGTTGTCATTAGCTGAGACGGAAGAAGATTTCTCTCCCTAAATGTGATGGTGGTTTGGGACTAAGAAATCTCGAGTCGGTGATGAAGGCCCTACGCATGAAGATGTCATGGACTATTCACTTCAGGGGAGATTTCAGCTGCTAGATCAAGTTTATGAAAGCAAAGTATGTTAGAGATTTGCAGCCAGTGGGAGGAGCCAGCTAAATCTCCTTTGCCTTGCCAATCTGGAAAAAGATATGCAAATTAAACCTCGATGTTGCTGGCCGCACATGCTAGCTAGTCGGCTAGGGGGATTGTGACTTCTGGAAGGAAGATTGGACAGGTCTGGGCTCCCTCAATGCATGGAAACTACAACCCTCTACATCGTCCCTTCTTCCCGCCAAGGTCAACGACATGATTGGGCCTACCGACTGGTTGTCGCTGACCCAAGTGAGGCATCTCCTCCTACAAGTAATGCTTGACCACATTTTTTATGAGGGTATATGTACTTCTGCAGCCGCCGATAAATATATCTGGTCAGGCTCTGCCTCGAGCGAACTCACTGTTGGGCTAGTTGGCAGTGCATTAGATCTCGTGGGGATAGGAAAGCGTGGTCCAAGTGCGTGTGGCACAAATCTCCCCCCAAAACTCTCATTGTTTAATTGGAAGATCATCCACAATGCGGTCCTAGTGGATTCCAAAATTCAGATTAGAGGAGTCTGCATCGCTTTGATGTCTGCCTGTTGCACTCCAGCTGCCACGCCCCAAATCAAAACAGTCGATCATGTTTTCTCCGTGGGTGTCACGACTCAACAGGTTTGGGTACATTATGGAAGACTCTTTAACACCCAGAGGCATACCACCTCTATGACAGTCGGTAGGGCTAGTACATGGTGGGCAACCCCAACATCTATGGGTAGATTTTTTCTCCTAAGGGGCCTCATTCTTACCTTCATATTTTGGGAGCTATGGAAGGCCAGGAATGTCGCTTGCTTCGATGGCTCTAAGATTCGCATCGCTAGGGTCATCTCAAACATTATCCACTAGATTTCCCTAATCGGTCCCCGCTTACCATTGCCCAAGTCCCCTAGACTATCCACAATGATAACTCTCAACACCTTGGGGATCGACAAACCTACGCCCATCCTGGTTAGGTTTCAAGTCATCAAATGGGTTAGACCCCATCATGAATGGCTCAAAATCAATGTAGATGGATTAGAGTTGGGCAACCTGGGCCCCTTACGAGGTGGTGGAGTTGGAAGGAATATCGCAGGTGATTTCCACTTTGCCTTCTCCACTGGATATGGCTTCAGCTCCAATACGAGGGTAGAGATCAAAGTGATACTTGATAGCCTCAATGAGTGTGTGAGGCTTGGCTTCACTAAGGTGGAGGTGGCGAGTAATTCAAAATCAGTGGTCTCAGCCCTCTCTAAATAATATCTTTGCACATGGTCCAAATGGTATTGGAAGAATAGAATCAGCTCTCTCATGCACAATATGGATGTTGGCATTGGCCACACCCATAGGCAAGCCAACTTGGTTGCGGATGGCCTAGCCCGATTAGGGAGTGATGGGCAACAAAACTGGCTCTTCCGTTCGCTGGGAGAACTCCCCCCTTCCATTCGTGGTCTGTTGTACCTAGACAGAGTTGGCCTAAGCAACCTAGTAGAAGCATAATGAGTGCAGACCCTCTGTTCCATGGAAACAATGAGCAGTTGAATCCAATATTATCATTGGTCCATGTCACTGTAAGTGCCACATAACCATTTTTTTAATATATTAAAAAAAATTACATTTCATGGAAAGTCTAACGCTGTTAGACAGTTTCGTTTGGAAATCGGATTGCATACCGATTATGGTACCCTCTTGCTCTTATTGTACTGAGTAAACTCAATTGGGCCCACCTTGTATGTATGTGGTCTATCTAGGCCGTCCATCCATTTTTCCATCTAATTTAAGGGGTTGAGCCCAAAATTGAAGTATATCCAAATATCAAGCGGATCATACAACTGTAAATAGTGGGGGTAATGATTTCCACCATTGAAACCTTGCTAGGCCCCATAGTGTTGTTTATTTGTCATCCAACTTATTCATAAGATCATGTAAGCATGGATGAAGAGAAAACACAAATATAAGCTCGATCCAAAACTTTTGTAGCCCCTGAGAAATTTTCAACGTTAACGTTCAATTAATTGTTTCCTAAGGTGTGGTCCATTTGAACCTTGTATATACTTCATTTTTTGTCTCAAGCCCTAAAATTATCTAGTAAAATTGATGGATGGAGTAGAAAATACATAAATCATGGTGGACCTCGTAGAGTTTACTCGGTACACTAACGTTAGTGAGTTAAAACTCACTACACAGTTAACTTCCTTCCATTTCAGGATTTGGTGCACGAGTTACTCACTACACAATCCGTTTCCTTCCATTTGGGGATTTGGCACACGGGTTTAGTAGCAAGCATGGGTTGAGAAGTGAGACTCACTACTAAAGTGACATCACGTAGTTATGTCTATCCCACCATGATGTATGTTTTGTATGCACACCGTCCATCCATTTGGAGAGATCATTTTACGGCATGAGCCAAAGAATGAATTAAATACAAAACTCGAGTGGGACCCATCACAAAAAATAGTGAAGAGAGTTTGCTCACCATAAAAAACTTTTAAGGGTCACAAAAGTTTCTGAGCATGCTGATATTTGTGTTTTCGCTGCTTTAATATCTGTGTTAACTTATGACTAGGTTAGATCTCAAATAAAAAATACGGTGGACCTTAGGAAGGCTTTAATGGTGGACGTTACTCTCATTATTTTCTATGGTGGGGTTCACCCCGGCTTTGGATCTACTTCATTCTTTTGATCATTCCCTAAAATGATCTCTCCAAATGGATGGACAGTGTGGATACAACACATACATCATGGTGGGCCCAACAAAACTTGGTGGCGTCACTTCAGTAGCAAGTTTAGCTACTCAACGTGTCGGTAGCTAATCCACCTCCAATTTCTTTCTTCTAAAATTTAATTAGGCCATGTCATCTCACGATAATTTTATAAGATTAAAAAAAATATTTACAAAATCTGCTTGATTATTAATGAGTATTAGCTGCGACTCAGGATGAGTGATGTCCATAGGATCCTCACTGTGGCCTCACATTGATCTATGTGTTGTATATCTACTCCATCCATCCATTTTCTCATATTATTTTAAGACTCGACCTGAATCGTTACTTATGATCGGGTTAGATTCAGTCCGGATTAGTCCACGACAGACCCGGACTCGGATCGGGTTAGGCATGCTGGACTCGATACCGAGTCAGGTCGAGTTCGGGTCAGGCCATTTTAAAACTGAATCGAGTCGGGTTAGCCTTAACTCAGTTTGAATCGACTTGATGCCCACCTCTAACCATGATCGTTGTTTTTTTATCCGCACTGTTTATCCATTTTACCCACTTACATCTAGGGGTGTACACAAATAGATCAATAGCCGGTTAGCTCGATTCGACCCGACCATAGAAAAAGTGGTGATTGAACACATACCATAATAAACTCAGAGAACCTAATGTAAATTTTAGGCCCATCTAAAGTGAGTTGATAACGTTCAAAGACACCTGAAGAGGCCCGACTCGGTCCAAAATCCGACTGATTCGACCGTAGCCCCTAGTAAGTTTTTAAGCTTCCAATCATCCATGACTCGTGGTGTGGTCCGTATTTAATTTGATAAAATGTTTTATTTTATGTTTTGTACAATATATGTAAAAATGTATGTAAATGTCGTGGACTAAAGTTATATTTTTTGTGTAGAGTCTATAGTTCAACTATCAAAACCGTTGATCGAGGGCCTTGTAATGGGACGCTGGTCCCCTTTGTCAAAACCCTTCCCATGAACTATTAGTAAGCTTCAAAACCATACTATAAAGTCGAGGTTATAAAAAAATCGGCTTGAACTCGAAGGTTCAAATCATTTCGGCCACGGCCAAAAAAAATCAATTCTATTTATAATTAAGGTTGACCACAGATGTAAACAATGTATGCGGTGACGAGGCCCTTTCGAATTATTTCCTTAGTTTGGCCCAAGTGATTCATGTATTGGTATGATTTTGGCAAAATTTTTTTTAATTATTTTTTATAATAATCTAATTGTTGAATGGAGTTTAAAAATAAATAGATCAATATCTAGGCTCAATATTAGACTTAATAACCAATAGTTATTGTGGTGATTAACAAACATCGTATAATAAAAATCAAGAGCCACCTACTAATGTAATATATATATTTTATATAATATATATATATATATATATACATGGATGAAGAGAAATACAAATATTAATTTTTTGAGGGCCCACAACAATGTTTATATAATATCTACTATATCCATTTCTATTAAGTCTATCCATTGAGATTTAGATCTTAAAGGAAATAGTTGTGCTCATGTAACTTTATTTTAAAAGGGTGGATGGATATACTTGTATCAAAATCCACTTCAACAACTAGATTATTAAAATTAAAAATAAATATATATATATATATATATATATATTTTACCAAAAATCATATTGATAAATGAATCATTTGTAAAAATAATTTGGAATGAGTGCCTATACATTGTTTACAATCATGTGGTCAACTGAATTATAGATAAAGTTTTTTAAAAAAAATAACTGAACCACAAGGTTTGACTCACACCATTTAGGTTGATTTTTCAGAAAACATCACAGTTCGGCTCACTTGATCCACTAACTATTTGCTCATATCGGTGGCATTGACAAAGGGGACACTAGTAGCATATACCACCTGCCAGATATAGATTGTGTGTTATTGGGTTGACCACCATGATGTATGTATTTTATTCACATCGTCCATCCATTTTACAAATCATTGTAGTTCATAAGCACAAGTGATTTAAGGAAGTATCCAAATTGTTTGGCAAAAGAAACATTAGTGATTAGAAGATTAAAGACTAATTGGGGGCTGACAAAAGTTTTAATGTGATATTTATATTCTCTTCATCCATGTCTTTATGACGTTATCATTGGTTGGATGGAAAATAAACATTACATTAGTCTCTATAAGAAATATATAATAGTATGTGTTCAATCATATATATATATATATATATATATATATATATATATATATATATATATATATAATGGGGCATGACTCTTAATGGATTTTCTAGTGGAATAAAAAACTACCAATGTTTATATAATATCCACTATAACCATTGGCTATTAAGTCCTATATTGAGCCTAGAGATATGCAAAAAAGAAAATAGTTGGGAGAGAGATGTACACCCTTTATTTTAAAGGGTCAAACATTATACTTGTATCAAAATCCACTTCAACAACTAGATTATTAAAAAAAAAAATAAAAGCATTTTGGAAATATCACATGATACATGAATCACCACGGTGAGGATGAAAACAATTTGGAATCACGAGGATTGAGTCGTATACATTGTTTATAATCATGTGGTCAACCTAAATTATAGATGAATGAGATGACATCGCCTAATTAAATTTTAGAAGAAAAAATGGGGTGACTCACCATTGAGTAGTGGTCTAGGTTAATTTTCCAAGTTCTAAAACATCATGTATATGTTAGCCCACATTGTCCATCGACTATTTGGAGAGATCATATTAGTGGCTTTGACAAAGGGGACACTAGTAGCATATACCAATGAACCCCACTATAGAAAATAGTTGGAAACGCTCCTATTGACACCACCTAATGATGTATGTATTTTATCTATGTCGAGATCTATCCATATTACAAATCATAACAGTTCATGAGCACAAAAGAAGATGGAAACACAAATATTAGTTGACCACACCACAAGAAACATTGGTGATTAGAAGTTTTTAAAGACTTATTTATTGGGGGCTACAAAAATGTTGGATCCACTGATATTTATATTTTCATTCTTCATCCATGTCTTTAGGACTCTCCAAATGGATGGAGATGGAAAATAAAACATACATCATGGTCTCTACAAAGTTTATAATAGTATGACAATCACTTTACTGAGTTTGCTATGGTGTGAATCCACTTGAAATGAAACCTATATTTTTAACTCATGCCCCGAAGTAAGTAGCACAAAATTGATGGAAAACTTTTGACCCTTAAAGTTTCTAATGATGGGCGTGACTCTCTCCATTGATTATTCGAGGTGGGTCCATCGAGTTTTGGATTCGAGTTATGGCTCATGCCCTAAAATGATCTCTCCAAATGGATGGACGGTGTGGATACAAAATATATATTATGGTGGGACCCACGTAAGTCACTTCAGTAGCAAGTCTTGTACTCAACCCATGCCTGAACTCCGATGGAAGAAGCGGTCTATCTTAGCGGAATTAATCCGAGCATCTAAACGCTCGAGCACAAAACGATCGAGTGATTTAAAATAATATGGTAGAACGGATGGATGGAGTAGATATGCAACACATAGATCAAAGTGGGATCTTTGAGGATCCTACGGACATCACTCATCTTGAGTCGTAGCTAATATTCCTTACTAATGTCATTCTTGATAAATATTTTTTTATCTTATGAATTAATGATTTATGACACCTTCCATCGCGTTTTTCCTAATCTAAATTTTAAAGATAGAAATTGAAGCTTATAAAAATCTCAGCGTTGACCATAGCACGGGAAACAGATTGAAATAATGATTTGACAAAGATGTTAAACCTTTGGGGCCCACCATGATGTTTATGTTTTCATCCAAATTGTCAAAGGATCAAAAAACATAGATTGGAGAGATATTCTAGGCATATAAAATAATAGGTATAATATATATATAATGAATCTTGACTATAAAAATAGTGAGGAGAGTGATTTTCCAACGATATAAATTCTTCTAAGGTCCACCGATTTTGATTTTTATATTGAGATCTAACCTTTAATTTCATAAAATGGATTAACACATATATACATAAAAGAAGTGGAACCCCAAATAGAGTTTCCTTGAACGCAATCCGCTTTTGTGGCCCTTAGATCCAGTACATTTTTTTTTAATAGAAGTGAGCATACATGTCTTCCCACATGTTTTTGTGAGTGGGTTCCACTTTCATCCAGTTTTGGATTTGAGTTCATTCTCTGTCATGATGCCAAAAATGAATCGTCTCCAAAGCTCAATGGACGACTAAAGGAAAATGTATAGGGAAACACCGTTAAAATCTATCATGGTGATGTTTACAAGCCATAAATACGTGTTAATAATTCATCACTGGGGTTGAACTAAAATAAAAAAGTATTAACATACTCAAAACTTTTGTGGCCCACGAATATTTCAAACCGTGAAACGTTCAATTATCACATTTTTGGCCCATTGAGAAGGGAAACGGCACAAATATCAGCTTGATGGAAAACTTTTGACGGGTAGAAGTTTCTCACAAAATGATGGGCGTGACTCTCTCCAGTTCCCAGCCTGAAACTTTTCGTGGTGAAGGGTCCATTTCTTAAGATTTTGGGTCCGATTTATTCATTATGGCTCATGCCCTAAAATGATCTCTCCAAATGGATGGATGGTGTGGATACAAAACATACATTATATATGGTGGGACCTATGTAACTAGGAGACGCCACTTTAGTAGCGAGTCTTGCTACTCAACCGGTGCTCTGAATCTCCAAATGGAAGGAAGCATATCGTAGTGAGTAACTCACTATGCTAGCGTACTAAGTAAACTCTATGGGTCCACAATGATTTATGTATTTTATCCGCTCCGTCCATCAATTTTTCCAGTTGAGACCAAAAATGAAGCATATACAATGTTCAAATGAACCACACCATAGGATGCAGTTGAATTGAACGTTTACCGTTGAAACTTTCCCAGGGGCTACAAAAGTTTTGGATCAAGTTCATATTTGTATTTTCTCTTCATCCATGACTATATGATCTTATGGACATGTTGGATGACAAATAAACATCACTATGGGGCTAGCAAGTTTTCAACGGGTGGAAATCATTATCCCCTCTGTTTATAGTGGTATGATCCACTTGATATTTGGATATATTTCGATTTTGGTCTCAACCCCTTAAATTAGATGAAAAAAATGGATGGACGGCCTGGATAAACCACATACATACAATGTGGGCCCAACTGAGTTTACTCCGTACGGTAATAGCAAGACTGTACCGTAATCAGTATGCAATCCGATTTCCAAACGAAACAGTCTAACTGCGGGTGCGGATTAGTTGATACCTCCGCCTGTTCCGAGCTCCGGACTGGCAGAGGCTCTGTGGGCCATTGATGGGCCACCGTGATGTATGATGCTTATCCACACTGTCCATATCTCTTTTCATATCATTCTAAATATCCTGAATCAAAATAAAGACAGATCCAATGCTCAAATGGACCACACCATATAAAGCAGCGTTGCTAAGGATGCCCACCGTTGAAACATTTTCAGGGCCCATTTTGTCGTTTATTTTCCATCCAACCCCTTGATACGATCATATACACCTGGATGAAGTGAAAAACCAGATATCATCTTGATCTAAAACTTCTGTGGTCCCTAAGAATTTTTCAATGGTAGTAATTTAACCCCCACCTTGCGGCCCATTTGAGACTTGTATATTTTAATTCGTTTTTGGATAATATTCTAAAACAATATGAAAAAACAGATAGACGGTGTGGATAAAGTTCATATATCACGGTGGCCCCAGGTGTACCTAGCTCGGAACAGGCTGGGGTAGTACCTAATCCGGGCGCCTAACCGCGTTAGAATTCTCCTGAAATGTAATTTGTTTAATATATTTAAAAAAAACTGGTGACGTGGCATTTCAGTGACATGGACTAGTAAGATATTGGATTCAGCTCCTCGCTGTTTCCGAGAAACAGAGGATCCGCACTAAAGCATAATACCCTTTTCCTTCCTTTCTTAGCTACTTTACTGTAGGTGAGCTTGCTTTGTCGATGGTCTGCCCGAAGTAACCTGCTGTAAAGTCAATATTTGTAATGGAATCTGTAGTTATTTACCAAAAAACGAAAAAAAAAGTCTTAGTCTATACCTCTTTTGGGCTGTGCATCTCCACAATCTAATTTTGTGCCTTATTATTTCCGCGTGCATTTTTTGTTTTTGGGTCTTTGATCGTTGATTTTTAATATAACACCTAAGACACGCTCTGTTTGGTCCCACATGCAGCACTCGTAGGATAATTTAAATCCTACAAGGATATGCGGCCTCGAATGAATTATGCAAACTGACTTTTCTTCTTTGGCTTCTACCAGCAATTTCTTATCCTCTGATGAGGGCCCAACAAGACATAAAGGTGCTTTGAAGAAATGATTCTGAAGGTTCCTTCCATGTCATTCATCGACCAGCCAGTTTAGCAAACAATCTGTACCACTCGCTTCAATGGGGTGGCCTTTCTCATCAGTTTCATGGCTCATCTTCTCATTTCTTCCTCTGCTAACTTGCACTGCTGAAGACAGGATCACCTTGGGCCAATCCATCGGTGCAAACCAGACGATAACCTCTTCCAATGATCTCTTCGCATTGGGCTTCTTCAGTCCACATAATTCTACCAATCGCTACGTTGGGATTTGGTACAACCAGATTCCCAATCAGACGGTCATGTGGGTGGCCAACACAGAAAAACCACTTACAGATTCCAACGGAGTCCTTACAATCACCGACGATGGGAATCTGGTGGTCTTGGATGGGTACAGAAAGATACTTTGGTCATCCAAAGTTACCATGGTCATTGAAAATAGTATTATGGCAGTACTCATGGATACTGGAAATCTTGTTTTGAGACGAACTGATCAGTTGGCCGTGTGGCAGAGCTTTGACAGCCCCCTTGGTTCATTTCTCCCCGGCACGAGATGGTCTTTGAATAAAAAAACTGGAGAAAACATCCGTCTCTTGTCATGGAAAGATGTAAATGACCCAGCTATCGGGCAATATTCTTTTGGTATTGATCCTCACACGCATCGTCAGCCCATCATCTGGAAGGGGCCAGATACGTACATGAGGGGTGATGTATGGCAACAAGTCTCGGTTGCCTATAGGCTTGAGGGGGGTCGCCAGTTTGTGGGCTTTGCTGCCCTCGTTGGCAACAATGATGAAATTTCTATTCGGTTCACTGTCTCGGACAATTCAATCATGCTAAGGTGTGTGTTAACCCCGATGGGGAAATTTCAGATTCAGGAATGGTGAGAGAATTCGAAGGAGTGGCAAATTTTAAGTTCGTTTCCAACAAATGAATGTGATTTGTATACTCGATGCGGTCCATTTGCAAGCTGCGATAATAGCAGCTTACCATTGATGTGTAAGTGTTTGAAAGGGTTCGAACCCAAAATCCAGAAAGACTGGGATTCAGGGAATTGGTCTGGAGGTTGTGTGAGGCGAAAACAATTAGATTGCCAGAAGGGAGATGGATTTTTGAAGGTGGAGAGGACGAAACTGCCAGATTTTTCAATATCAACAGATGGAAATGTTAGTAGAAGAGAGTGTGAACTGGCATGTCTCAGGAACTGTTCTTGCACTGCTTATGCCTATAATAATGTGAGCGGCTGGGGAGAGTGGAAATGTCTGATTTGGGTTGGGGATTTGATAGATCTTGTGGGCAATAGAGTAGGAACAGTCGATCTCTACATGCGTCTGGCGGCAGCCGAATTAGGTATGCATGTTTCAGCCCCTCTATTCATTTCATTTGATTTTTATTATTTTGGTTTAGGTAATGAAAAATGATTTGGGTTTGCCGTGGACAATCGATGGGATCCGTCACTCTAGTGGGTGGCACTATGGTTGGGCCATGATGCAAAAATCACTCTTGATCTTGACCACTGAATTTCCCCATAGAATCTGGCTGTGTTGTTTTGTTTTGATCCATCTGTTTGTGTTGGAAGTCCAAACCAAAACTAGTGCATCTTCCCACTGTTCGCTGGATTCTCAAGGACCATAAATAATGGAGGAAGCTTCCAGCAGCGTCCAGGACGTCTTCCCCATGCGGCTGTTCAGCTTCTCCAAGCAGTTATTTAATATCTTTTGATATTTGTAATAGCAGTTAGTTCTATGCCCTTGTAGTGTATTTTAGATGGGCATTTGTGTCTTTTCACCTTGATTGAAAAGTCTATATAAGGAAGCCCATGTAATCCGTTTGGTATGAACAAAGTCAGCAAGCTTGTAAGCAACATACAGTAAGAAATACAAAGTTTCTTCTTCTCCTCTACGAGTCAGTGAGCTCAAACCCAAGGCTTTGAAAAGCCAAGATAAACTCCGGCTAATATAGCCAACAAACTGGTATCAGAGTGAGGTTGTTTTTCTGGAAGAAGCATCCAACAGGTTTTTCAGCCAAGTACAGCTTTTTTCGAGAAGACAATCTGTTTAAAAAATAAAAAAATCTGTTTTCTTGAGCCAAAGTTGAAAAATCTGTGTAAAAAATCTAAATTTGAAGAAAACTCTATTTGAAAAAAAAAAATTCAGATTATGAGTCGAGGTTCTTCTTCTACAAAAGTTTCGGCATTTTTTTTTTTCAGCCAAAATCTGTTAAAAGAAAAAATTCATATTTCAATTGATTACTTAGCGAATCTGTTTTTTTAAAAAAACATCTCATTAAAAATCTGTTTTAAAAAAACCACTAGATCTTCTATTCCATCCTTTTTTCCCTTCATTAAAAAAAAAAAAAAACTTGTTATTTCTTCCTTAAAAATAGAAAAAGATGGCCAGTTCAATCCAGAGGTTCCTACGTTGTCTAAGGACAACTATGAAAGATGGTGCATCCAAATGAAAGCTTTGTTCGGGTCGCAAGAATTATGGGAGATTGTCACTGATGGGTATGTAGAACCCACTATGGAGGAAGAAGCCGCCTTCACCAACGAAGAAAAGACGGCTCTAAAAAATCAAAGGAAGAAAGATAACAAGGCGTTGTTCCTCCTCTATCAAGGGTTGGATGAATCAACCTTTGAAAAGATTGCCGAAGCGACATCAAGCAAGCAAGCTTGGGATACTCTTGGCACCATCTTCAAGGGTGTTGATCGAGTGAAGCGGGTTCGCCTTCAAACACTAAGAGCCGAGTTTGAAGCAGCGCACATGAAGGAAGGTGAGAGTATCTCTGACTACTTCTCACGTCTAATTGTTATTATTAACAATTTAAAAAGAAATGGTGAAAAAGTTGAAGACATACGTGTCATTGAAAAGGCAATGCGATCTCTCACAACCAAGTTTGAGCATGTGGTTGTGGCGATCGAAGAATCAAAGGACCTTGAAAAACTGTCCATTGAAGAATTGATGGGATCGTTGCAAGTGCATGAGCAACGAATGCAAAAGAATGCTGGTTCAACGCTTGAACATGCCTTAGAGTCTAAGTTGACTCTAAATGAACAAAAGAATGGCCATACACAACGAGGCGGCCGTGGAACTAGCAATCGTGCAAGAGGCAGAGGGCGTGGATATCATCCAAGCCATCAATAAAATCAATAAAAGTTTACCAGTTTCCGTGGAAGAGGAAATGGTAGAGGACGACTCACACGTGGTCGTGGAAACACAAAGAATGTTCAATGCCACAATTGCAAGAAATTCGGCCATTATGCCTCTGAGTGTTGGAGTAAAGTGGATCAAAATGAACGATCCAACTATGCTGAAGCATCACACCAAGAACAAGAAGTCTCTACACTCCTCCTCGCACAAGAAAAGGCATGTGAACAGCCAGATGTGTGGTATCTGGACACGGGTGCAAGCAACCACATGAGTGGTAACAAAGAACTGTTCGTAGAACTCACAGAAGGAGTTCGTGGCGACGTGAGTTTTGGCGACTCATCAAAGGTACCGTGATTGGCAAAGGAAAAATTAAAATCTATCAGAAGAATGGTGAGCCAAATTATATCTCTAATGTGTATTACGTACCAAATATGAAAAATAACATCCTCAGTATCGGCCAACTCCTTGAGAAGGGGTATGTCATACACATGGAGAATCATTCTCTCTCTATAAGAGATGCTCACAAGAGACTTGTGGCTCAAGTCCAAATGGCGAAGAATCGCATGTTTCCGCTCCATATCAACACAAAGGCCGAGAAGTGTTTTTATGGACTCGTGAAGAATGATTCATGGAGATGGCATCTTCGTTTTGGGCATCTCCATTTCAGTGATCTTAAACTCTTATCCTCATCAAGCATGGTGCATGGCTTGCCGGCTATTGAAGCTCCAGAACATGTGTGTGAGGCGTGCACACTCGGCAAGCAACAAAGGAACTCCTTCCCAAGTGGAGTGTCCGGAAGAGCAAAGGAACCACTTAGTTGGTTCACACTGATATTTGCGGACCACTTGAAACACCCTCTCTTGGAGGTAATAAATATTTTATTACCTTCATTGATGATTTTCGTGAAGACTTTGGGTGTATTGCATCAAAGAAAAATCTTCCGCTTTCACTATCTTTAAGATGTTCAAAGCTCGTGTTGAAGTTGAAAGTGGTCACAAAATTAAAGTACTTAGATCTGAGAGAGGTGGAGAGTACACCTCAAATGCATTTCGAGATTTTTGCGGGGAGCATGGCATTAAGCAACAACATACCTGAACTTACACGCCACAATGAGAATGGAATTGCGGACGAAAGAACCGCACCATCCTCGACATGACGAGGACCATCTTTGAAGGAAAAAGGCACTCGCCAAAGAGCTTCGGGCGAGCGGTTGCATGTACTGCCTACTTGCTCAATCGGTGTCCAACCAAGAGCGTCAGAAACATGACACCACAAGAAGCATGGAGTGGCTACAAACCGAGCGTGGCGCACCTAAGGATCTTTGGGTGTGTTGCCTACGCTCAAGTTCCAGAAGCAAGAAGAAGGAAGCTTGATGATCGTGGCGAAAAATGCATCTTCATCGGCTACAGTGAAGCATCTAAAGCCTACAAGCTCTACAATCCACTAACCAATAAAGTAGTGGTGAGTAGAGATGTGGTCTTTAGTGAGGAAGAAGCTTGGAAATGGAATAATGAAGAATCGACCAAAGATATTCTAGTCGAAACAGAAGAACATGAAGAAAGGCATGACCGTCAAGAGCAAATGCCCGCAACACCTTCTTCGGCCGCATCATCAGTTCGCAGAAGTCCAGGAGTACAGTCCATCACTCCTGAAAGCACTCCAAGTCAAAATTCAGCAAGCTCATCCTCACCCATGGCACCCATAAAAATGAAAAGCTTAAGCGACATTTATGAGCAAACTGAAGAGGTCAACCTTTTCTGCCTGTATGCAGATCATGAGCCTCTGACATTTCAGGAGGCCATAAAAGAAGAATGTTGGAGAATTGCTATGAAAGAAGAAATTCATGCGATTGAGAAAAATGACACATGGGAGCTGACTACGCTTCCTAATGGCCAGAAAACTATTGGTGTCAAATGGGTGTACAAGATCAAGCGAAACGCTGATGGCGAGATCGATCGCTACAAGGCAAGGCTCGTAGCAAAGGGCTATAAACAAAAGTACGGGGTGGACTATGAAGAAGTTTTCGCTCCTGTTGCTCGCCTTGACACTGTGAGGATGATTATCTCCCTTGTAGCCCATCACAGTTGGATGATCTACCAACTGGATGTGAAATCTGCATTCCTGAATGGAATTCTGGAAGAAGAGGTCTATGTTGACCAACCTGAAGGCTTTGTTATGCAAGGGGAGAAACACAAGGTGTATCGACTGAAGAAAGCCCTCTATGGGTTGAAGCAAGCTCCACGTGCTTGGAATGCACGCATCGACAAGTATCTTCAAGAGAACGGCTTCGCTCAATGTCCATATGAGCATGCAGTTTACATCAAGAAGAATGCTCATGGCGATATACTTATAGCATGCCTATATGTTGATGATTTGCTGTTTACAGGAAACAGTCGATCAATGTTTGATGAATTCAAGAAGGCTATGTTTAAGGAGTTCGAGATGACCGACGGAGGTCTCATGTCCTTTTTTCTGGGCATTGAAGTGAAGCAACAATATGGTGGCATCTATATATCTCAGAAGAAGTATGCCAAGGAATTGCTTGAAAAGTTTAAAATGGCCGATTGCAATGCCGTAAACACGCCTGTAGCAACGGGCTTAAAACTGACAAAGGACGGAGAAGGAAGAAGCGTCGACTCGACTATGTTCAAGAGTCTGATTGGAAGCCTAAGGTATCTCACAATCACAAGGCCGGATATTGTCTACGGTGTTGGGCTTCTAAGTAGGTACATGGAAGCACCAAAAGAATCACATTGGTTAGCTGCAAAAAGAATCCTCAGGTACGTCAAAGGAACAATGGAATTTGGTCTTTTCTATCCATACAATGATGAAGCAATGTTATATGGATACTCAGACAGTGATTGGGGAGGTGACCAAGATGAAAGAAAAAGCACCACTGGCTATGTATTCTATCTCTGATACATCTGCTTTCACATGGAATTCGAAGAAGCAGAGTGTGGTCGCCCTGTCCACATGTGAAGCAGAGTACGTGGCAGCATCGTCCACTGTTTGTGAAGGAATTTGGTTGAGAAACCTACTAAAGGAACTGAAGCATCCACAGGAAGGATCCACAGTCATATATGTGGATAACAAGTCGGCAATTGAACTAGCCAAAAATCCAGTGCAGCATGGAAGAAGCAAACACATTGATACTCGATACCATTTTCTGAGAGATCATGTGAAGCAGAAAACGATGAAATTGGAGTATTGTCATACTACGGAACAGGTAGCGGATATTTTCACAAAAGCATTACCGACAGATGCATTCAAACGACTGAGAACAATGCTCGGAATGAAGCCGGTTTTGGTTTGAAGGGGAGTGTTGGAAGTCCAAACCAAAACTAGTGCATCTTCCCACTGTTAGTTGGATTCTCAAGGACCATAAATAATGGAGGAAGCTTCCACAGCGGCGTCGGGGACGTCTTCCCATGCGGTCATTCGACTTCTCCAAGCAGTTATTTAATATCTTTTTGATATTTGTAATAGCAGTTAGTTCTATGCCCTTGTAGTGTATTTTAGATGGGCATTTGTGTCTTTTCACCTTGATTGAAAAGTCTATATAAGGAAGCTCATGTAATCCGTTTGGTATGAACAAAGTCAGCAAGCTTGTAAGCAACATACAGTAAGAAATACAAAGTTTCTTCTTCTCCTCTACGAGTCCAGTGAGCTCAAACCCAAGGCTTTGAAAAGCCAAGATAAACTCCGGCTAATATAGCCAACAGTTTGAACACCACTAACCAATGGTCGAGATCATCTGGTTGAGGAACATGGTCCGTTCGTGCTACACCCAGAAGATAGGCGGCTCTGATGATCAGTTTGATGCTTGCATCTGAAAATTCAACCATAAACCATAACCAAAGGAATTTCGAGAAATACCGAATTTGGAATTTATACTCTAAACAGGGCCTCTTTCGAGAAATAAACACACTGCACATAGCAGAAAGACATACCTAGGAGCCAGAATCTTGCAGCATTCACAATGCACAGAAGGGAACAACCATAGCCTACAAAACGAAGCCAACCACCCAAGGAAAGGGCCGAACAAAACCTTCGGACAGTCAGCCCTCACCCTTGGAAAGGTTTTTTCTTTTTTCTAATCGATCCCACTCCTACATTGCCTAACAAGAGCGGGCCTTTCATGAGGGTGTGCACCTCATCTCGACTTCTACATAGTTTGTCAGTTAAACCCCTCGCTACCTAATCTGGGTAGGCCATCAGCCACTGAATTTCCTTCCCAAAGGGAGACAGTTTCCAAAACAGAGTTCTTGTCGCCTTGGTGCAGAGAAGATCAAACTTCCTCCAGACATTGAGAGACTTTGGCTAGCTATGATCTATTTTCCAACATTTTACCGCCCTCGAATCTAGCAGCATTACAGCTTAGAGATATTTCCCGCATAATAAAAGGAGTCAGTCCCCTAAGAAGTTGAAATCTAGTGGACTCGCCCTCCTTGACCATTGCTTTTCTATTTGTTCAATCGATTGAAAATGAGACATAGGCATGTCAAAAAGATGGGCAAAGTGAGTCGATATCTTAGTCGCAGCGACGCCATGACAAAAACAAAAAGAGATTTAGTTCCTCTACCTAATAGGATGATTGGGATGACTGATCAAGAGAATGTGCACACAATTGCACAGGCTGATCAGCCTATAGTCTCAAAGGGATGAGACAAATAAGGGTACTGAGAAATGCATGTGGGATGCGCCCTCCTTGAAAGAAGTCACATGCTACGGCAAAAATAAATAAATAATAAAATTTTAAAAAAATAATAATAAAAATAAAATCCGAGTAGGGTATGAGTTCATCCCAGTCTCCGATTGTAAAATCCAAGAGGGGAAAGTGCACGGTGGAACCCATCTCTTGATAGGCACAAATTCCACATGCGTACATGCGGAGCATAGGATTTATAAAGTATATTTATTTTTACTGTAATAGGTTCATCCAAGGCGAGAAGTTTGCTGGCCATTCTACTATCATCAGCTGCTGCAGCGATGCTTCTTTTGGGCACTTCTGGTTACCTTTTGTGGAGGAGACGCAGGAAACATGGTACAGTTTTGTCATGTCTGTCCGAGGCTTGCTCAATCACATCCCAACATATTGCAACAAGACACATCAGGACTCTAGCAGCTGGATTTGGGATTTTTTTTGTTGATCCCAACCATCTATTTGATAGGGCTCCCTTGGATGGGAAATGCTAGTAGGAGGGAAAAAAATCCACTCAAATTGAATTTTTCAACCCTTAAAATATATAAAAGTTACATATATAGACAATTCATGTTCAAAGCAGAAGAGCCAATTGTGGAAGGGTTGAACTAATCCAATTTACAGCTATCATTTGTTGACTCTTCGCTTACAAAGTGAGAGTCGCTTGTGTGGATCATTAGAAGATGATACAGATTCGAACGCTATAGTCCTATTGTATCGTGTTGCAATAGCTCATAATGTATTCAAGCATTCATCTGTCTTTGAACCTCTTCTATACTACTCAAATACTGAGGTTACACATCTCCCTGTATGCCAGCATGGCATATGGTGTGAGATCCAAGCCATACATCAGACGGGACCTGCATGTAAATGCCCCTATCCAACAATCAGAAGCCCGTTAATAAGATGGGGCAGAATGTATGAAATAGGGACATAGCTTAAGAAGAAGAGTACTCAAAGCATTGACAAAGGGTGAAAAAGTTGCTAACCAGGAAAAAGGAGCGGTGGAGGTGGGTTCTATGCTTTGATAGAGTGCAAGTGTCATGAAAGGGTGAAAAGTCAGTTGCATACTAGATTTTATTTTTTTTTATTTTTTTATTATTATTATTTTTTTTTTGTTGTTGTTGTTGTTGTTGTATGGGACCACTCCACCTGACTAGAATTAAATAATAATAATAATAATAAAAAAAAGGGCCACTTCCCCTTACCTTTGTTGATATGAACAGATGGAGTACATATAGAGTTCAGGGGGCCTCACCTATCATATAGTGAAGACTATAAATAGAAAGCGAAGGAGCGAGAAAAAAATATATATATATACTGAAGCTACTTTGACGAAAAAAAAAAAAAACAGAGCATCGCAGTCGGTATCTCCTGGCTGCAGAACATGAACTCCCCTGGCAAACGAGGACAGAATCAACCCAACAAAGACTGCACTAGAGAGGTGCATTGACGAAAGGGTCAGGCAGTAGAGATGGGATCAGCTAGAAAACTTAGACAAGTTTCTCCAACACTGAACCCAGTTTTTGCGAGTTTTTCACTAATGTTTAAATTTTAAAAAGTATAAATAACATCCAGTTATGTCAAGTCTACTTGAGTTTTATTGAATTTTTCCTGAGTTCTTTTTTCTTTTTCTTTTTCTTTTTCTTTTCTTCTAAGTTGAATTGAGTTTTTCTTGAGCTTTCACCAATTCATGACTAGATTGCTCCTATGAGTCTTGGTGAAATTTGGTTGAATAAAGTTGAGTCTAACATTCTATGGTTTTTTTTTTCTTTTTAGTTATTATTTATTCATTATTATTATTATTTTATTTTATTTTTTGAGTTTTAAGCTATGAAACTATGATCAGTATGCCTTGTATGCTCATACGACATGTTGTTTTTGGTTGTGTTCCTTATAATTCGAACCCAAACATGGTTCTAAAACTTGGTCGAGCCAAAATTTGGTTGATTCAAATTGACTTGGCACAGTTTTGATGCAGGACATGAAATGTAAATATGATATGCAAGATTTCAGGCTTAGATCATACCATTCAGAAACAATTACACAAATTCTACATCCCACATGAAAATCCAAACGTTCAATTAAAGGGGAATTTATGCGGGTCCAGGCCTACACATGATAGGGCTGGATCAATAAAAATTATGAAGCAAACGATACTCAAAGATAAGAAATAATCCTTCACACATACATAGTAATCAGTCCCTAATCCAAAGGATTCACCAGTTTCAAATCAAGGAACCTTAGGGAAAGGAAAGGGGCATATAAGTTAGGGAAAACGTAATCTAAGACTAGGTTTCATGGAAAAAAAAAAAAAAAGGCTATGAGAGAATAAAAGAGGATAAAAACCTGAACCAAAAGACGATCCCGCGTATGGATAGCGGGCTTAGGGCGCTCCGTCGAAGTTTCAACTCGCCTACGGGCTGAAATCTGGAAACCTCCTATAATGAAGAACTCCGATGCAACAGAAGGACAAATTCGAAGTATGGATGGTGGGGGAAGATGAAAAAAAAGATGATGAGGGATGGGGATGAATCGGGGTCGATGTGGCTTCGCACCACGATAGTTAGCCCTTCGAAAAGGGAGGGCTTCGCACCCACTTTTGAGTTCTTCCACAAATCACGAAGATAGCAGAAAATAAAGCAGGAATTTTTATTAAACTTCAATGAATCAAAAGAACTACAATAGGTGCCTATTTATAGGGAGAGCCCTATACCCAAAAACTCGCACCATGTGCGACACCTATTACTTGGCGATGAAGTAAACTAAAATAAAAATCAAACACAGAAATCTAAAGCATTCACAATGTTCTAAATAATAACAATAAGCAAAACCTAAAAAATGAAATCAATCCGACGAGTGGGCCACGATCATGAGATCCCATGATGGGCTTTTCTTGACTATCGGGCCCACTTTTCTGAACCAAAACTTGTCTTCTAGCTAGGAGGCCCTCCCTGGACGTCGTCATCGAGCCAGATCGATGATGGGATCCTCCTTCTACGTACATACGTGCGTAGGGGTGGTGGTGTGCGGCCGTGCGTGTGCACGATGTCCTCATCAACTCTCCTCGGCTGCGAAGATTTCGCCACTGGCGAAATAAAACTCCTGAACTGCTCTAGGATGTCAGGATCAAGTCGCTGGAGCTCCGCCTCAGTGAGTCATGTGCTGTCTGAAGCTGGACGTGACTTCCATTTAACAAGGTACTTCTGAAACCCGCCATCCGACGTAGAAATTATCTCATGGTCCAGAATATCCTCTATTTCCTCTCTTGGGGTGTGAAGGCTAGGTATGGGAGGTAGAGGCTGGGATGAAAGGTCGGGAAGAGGCCATGGATCAAAGGTTAAGTTTGGAGAATCAGGACGGGTGGGCGAAGGGCTGGACAAAGTATCAGTGGGTCCCTGAAAAGCAACTAGATCCTCGACATTGAATGTGGAACTAATTCCCATGGAGGGTGGAAGATCTACCTCATACGCATTGAGACCGTTTCGCTTTATAATTTTGAAGGGTCCAGCGCTACGCGCGTGTAACTTACGAACGGCCCCTGGAGGGTACCGCTCGGGCACGATCGATGACTCATCACGAGTCCCCAATATTGAACTCTTTGAAACGTCTATGTTGGTCTGAAAGAAAATTTGCATTGCTCATTACTAGTAGTGATCTTTCTTTGATTTCTTGATGCAATGAATGTATGTGATATGCAAAAGACTCTGCAGACTCGATGGCCTATGGGATAATGACATGGGGATAAGATCAATAGGCTTCCTAGGCTTGTAACCAAGATGCTGACTTCAAAAGGACTTAGACTGTGGACCTATTGATGAAGTATTGTATGCAAACTCGGCTATGGGTAGTACGGCGTCCCACGTCCTGGTATGCTCCCCTATTAAACATCGAAGTAAACTCCTAGGCTTATTAACCACCTCGGTCGGCCATCGGTCTGAGGGTGGTAGGCAGAAGAAAATTGGAGCCTAGTATTCATCATGTGCCATAGTATCTTCCAAAAATAACTCATGAATCTTACGTCACGGTCAAACACTATGGTTTTTGGTAACCCATGCAGTTTGACAACCTCACTAAAGAACAGCTTGGCAACATGAGAGGCGTCGGAGGTCTTAGAACAAGGAACGAAGTGGGCCATTTTGGAGAAACGGTCCACGATAACAAATATGGAGTCATGCTTTCGAATAGTCTTGGGAAGTCCAAGCACGAAGTCCATACTGATGTCCTACCAAGGGATGAAGGGGACTGGCAAAGGTGTATATAATCCTGTATTCTGTTTCCTCTGCTTTGCCAGTTGACAAGTACGACATTGCCCTATAATTTTGGCCACATCCCGCTTGAGGCTTGGCCAATGAAATCTATCCTCCACTAGGGCAATGGTCTTGTCACGACCGAAATGATCCGCGACCCCCCCTGAATGTAACTCCCAGACAAAAAAATCGCGAAGAGAGGTGCGTGGTATGCACAAGCGGTCACTTCTAAATAAATATCCGTCCAGAATCAAATACTCACTGTTAGCTCCTGACGGACTCTCTAATAAAGACGTATACACAACCCCAAAATCTGGACACTCAAAATACTCTTCTTTGATGCGCTCAAGGCCCGTAACTTCAACGCTCATGGAGTTGAGTAATACGACTCGACGACTCAACGCGTCAGCAGGCTTATTCTCTACACCGGCCTTGTGCTTAAGCACAAAAGTGTACTCTTGAAGGAATTGAACCCACTTGGCGTGCCTGGGGCTTAATTTCTTCTGAGAGTTCAAGTATTTTAAGGCCTCGTGATCTGAGAACAAGACGAATTCTTGCGGTAATAGGTAATGTCGCCAATGGCGCAGTGATTGCACTACCGCATAGAATTCCTTGTCATAGGTGGAATATCTACGCTTCGCCTCGTTCAGTTTCTCACTAAAAAGGCGACAGGTGCCCTTCCGGCTAAGTACTCCTCTATACCGACTCCTGACGCGTCACATGCGACTTCAAAGGCTTTTGAAAAATCTGGAAGTCGCGTGACTGGAGCTTCGGTCATCTTGACCTTTATCTCCTTGAAGGCCTTCGAGGCGGCCTTTGTCCATTGAAACTCTCCCTTTTTTATGCAGTCCGTGATGGGAGCCACAATGGAACTGAAGCCTCGAATGAACCGCCTATAAAAAGTGGCTAAGCCATGAAAGCTGCGCACCTCATGAATATTGCGGGGTTCAGGGCCAATTAACGATGGCCTTGACCTTCTCGGGATCCGCCGATACGCCCTCAGCTGACACAATAAAACCTAAGAAGATCACACTACTAGACAAGAATGCGCACTTCTTTAGGTTGGCGTACAACTTCTCGGCCCTAAGGATCCCACAAACTTGCCTCAAATGGTTGAGGTGTTGCTCCTTAGTCATGCTATAAATCAAGATATCATCAAAGTATACGACTAGGAACTTCCCCATGAAGGGTCTCAACACTTGGGTCATCACACGCATGAAAGTGCTTGGGGCATTAGTTAACCCAAAAGGCATAACTAGCCACTCATATAGCCCATCCTTCGTCTTGAAGGCCGTCTTCCACTCATCACCAGGGCGTATACGGATTTGGTGATACCCACTTCTGAGGTCAATTTTTGAGAAGATAGTAGCATTGGCCATCATATCTAGCATGTCATCAAGACGCGGTATGGGAAACCGATACTTGATTGTGATTTTGTTGATGGCCCTACTATCAACACACATCCTCCATGTGCCATCCTTCTTAGGTGTAAGAAGGGCGGGCACGGCACACGGACTCATGCTCTCTCGAATAAAACCCTTCTCTAGGAGTTCATCAATCTGCCTCTTCAACTCAGCGTGCTCCTTCGGGTTCATTCTGTAATGCGGGAGGTTTGGTAGAGTTGCCCCAGGGATTAAATCAATGGCATGCTGTATATCCCTCATAGGGGGAAGCTCATTCGGTAAATCATCAGGAAAGACATCACGAAACTCATGTACTACCTGAATGGCCTCAGTGGGTAACTCTACGTTAGTCTCTGGTACACTCTCCCTAGCCACAAGGGCGTATATCATCGAGTCCACCTCCGTTTCACGCTCAAAGTCTTTGGCATTCAAAATATGGAGCGGTTTGGACTTGGACTTCGACTCCTTCACTTCTTTTGGGCCGCTCACACTACTCTGTGTGGTGAACTCTTTTCCAGTTGTATTCTTGGGTGGTAGAGGATTTAACTTGACCTTCTTGCCCTCAAACCAGAATGTACACACATTTGAACGACCAAATATGGTAACATCCCTGTCATAGAGCCACGGCCTACCCAGAATGATATGGCCCACATCCATAGGAACAACATCACACCAAATTGTGTCCTTATAAGATCCGAACTGAATAGGGACAAGACAGCGGTGCGAGACTGGAATGGATGTCTCATCAACCCAGGAGACTCTATAGGGCTGAGGATGGGCTTCCAGCTTCAAGCCCAAACGACTCACAGTGCTAGTCGATGCCACGTTGGCACAACTACCACTATCCACGATCATCTTACAGTTCTTTTCCCCACATTTCGCATAAGTGTAGAAGATCGTGTTGCGGCGCCAGTCATCAGTGTTCTTGGCTTGAGCCAGGGCGCAACGCACAATTGCGAGGGTCACGGACTCTTGTGCTCCCTCTTCCTCATCACTAGGGGTTCCGACTGGCTCATATTCCTCCTCCTCACTATCACTCTCTGGGGGCACTACTTCTACTTGCCCATCAATAAGGAGTACTTTGGTGCCCTCTCTGGTGCCGCACTGGTGAGCAAAATGACCAAATCCCTGACATCTAAAACACCTAGTGGCCCCACTTCCACGTGAATTAGACCCAACAATCTCTTTACCCTTATCATCCTTAGGTCTCGGGTGAACATTGGGGAAGGTTTGTTTTGGAATCCCGTGTTAGGTCTAGCCCCAGAGGGGTTGACCTTAGTACCGGATTCGCGAAAGTCAAACCGCCTTCCCACAGATGCTTTAAGGTATTGCTCAACATCTAACACTACTTGGTACAACTGTTCGATAGTGTCTATGTCTTTAGCGAGCAATTCTCTCCTAATGTCAGGACGGAGGCCCGTTTTAAAATGAGCAAGGGTGAGTACAGGGTCCTCATCAACCTCACAACGGGTCAAGTACTCTTCGAATTTATCAATATAGTCAGCAACATTCATGGAACCCTGTCGAAGAGATTGCCACACCTCAATCAACCGCAGGCGATAAGAAAAAGGGAGGTACTTCTCTTTAAGTGTTTCTTTTATTTCGCCCCAATGGACTATTGGGAGTTCCCTCGCTCTTTCTTTCTTTCGCTCAACCGTCGCCCAAAACCTCTTTGCTTGACCCACAAGCTTCATCTTGGCAAATCGGACTCGTCGAGCATCCGACATATCATACCACTCAAAATAGTGGTCCATATCCGCCAACCAATCTAAAAAAGCTTTAGGGTCTAAGTGGCCATCAAAAGTAGGGGCATCTACTCTAACTCCCTTGAGGAGTTGCGCATCTGGGTCATATTGGTCATGATATCCCTCACGGGGTGGGTGCACAGGTGCGCGCCCATGACCAACTCCTTGGCCGCCTCCATTCCTTTGTCTAATCTCCTGACCACCTGCTTGAGAATGGGCATCTTCCCCAATGGTGGGGTTTGCCCTGAGGGAGGCTTCTATTTGAGTAACGCGATCATCAAATTGGTTAAGGCGTTGATCCATGCGTTGTTCCAAGCGCTTAGACATAAACTCAAACTGCTGGGTTAACTTGGCCATTGATTCTTGTAGTTGCTCCATGTTTTGAGTAGGGTGCAAACCAAAACCGCGACCCGTTCATGTGGGCATACACAGGCTAACTCAACCTAAGGACCTGCTATGGCAACTATATGCATCTAAAAAAAAAAACTAAATGACCCTATGAGACTGTATATGAAGGCGATAACACACCGCTACTAAAATTCAGCTATATATGATGGATTGAATGCATGACAGACTCAAATAAACTAAACCCTAAATATGTGGTGAATTCCCCTACAAGAACCCTAGGCTTTGATACCAAATTTGATGCAGGACATGAAATGTAAATATGATATGCAAGATTTCAGGCTTAGATCATACCATTCAGAAACAATTACACAAATTCCACATCCCACATGAAAATCCAAACGTTCAATTAAAGGGGAATTTATGCGGGTCCAGCCTACACATGATAGGAAATTTGGATCAATAAAAATTATGAAGCAAACGATACTCAAAGATAAGAAATAATCCTTCACACATACATAGTAATCAGTCCCTAATCCAAAGGATTCACCAGTTTCAAATCAAGGAACCTTAGGGAAAGGAAAGGGGCATATAAGTTAGGGAAAACGTAATCTAAGGCTAGGTTTCATGAAAAAAAAAGGCTATGAGAGGATAAAAGAGGATAAAAACCAGAACCAAAAGACGATCCCGCGTATAGATAGCGGGCTTGGGGCGCTCCGTCGAAGTTTCAACTCGCCTACGGGCTGAAATCTGGAAACCTACTGTAATGAAGAACTTCGATGCAACAGAAGGACAAATTCGAAGTATAGATGGTGGGGGAAGATGAAAAAAAAGATGATGAGGGATGGGGATGAATCGGGGTCAATGTGGCTTCGCACCACGGTAGTTAGCCCTTCGAAAAGGGAAGGCTTCGCACCCACTTTTGAGTTCTTCCACAACTCACGAAGAGAGCAGAAAACTAAAGCAGGAATTTTTATTAAACTTCAATGAATCAAAAGAACTGCAATGGGTGCCTATTTATAGGGAGAGCCATATACCCAAAAACTCGCACCATGTGCGACACCTATTACTTGGCGATGAAGTAAACTAAAATAAAAATCAAACACAGAAATCTAAAGCGTTCACAATGTTCTAAATAATAACAATAAGCAAAACCTAAAAAATGAAATCAATCCGACGAGTGGGCCACGATCATGAGATCCCATGATGGGCTTTTCTTGACTATCGGGCCCACTTTTTTGAACCAAAACTTGTCTTCTAGCTAGGAGGCCCTCCCTGGACGTCGTCATCGAGCCAGATCGATGATGGGATCCTCCTTCTACGTACATACGTGCGTAGGGGTGGTGGTGTGCGGCCATGCGTGTGCACGATGTCTTCATCAAGTTTCAAGCCAAGTTACTGAGAAGCTCAGTCCTTAGGATGACTCAACCCCGACGTGGGATGACTCGGTCACAGTGTGAACATCAATAAAATGTGAATGAGGGGAGGAAATCAAACCTACTACCTCTGCTAAAGGAAAAAAAAAAAAAAAAAACGAGCTTAAACAATGCACCATTGAGTGGTTTGATAACAGCTTTTGTGTTTTGTATTACTCACACTTACTATAATTATGTTAAATGGTTATTCCTATCCTTAATTTTAAAATTTTAATTATCAAATAATCAGTTGAGTCAGGTGGAGTCTTCAAGTCAACCTGAACCGGTTGAACATCAAATCCAATTGAGTTTTTGGATTTTTGAACTATGACCCGAGTAGTTCCATAGATTCCTCATAAGAAGTACAGATGTATCGTTCGTGTATTGATGGCAGATTGTGATTCGTTAGAGGTAACTATCATGGGGGATTATAAGCATCCACAGTGATTATAATCCAATCTGCTACAATGCACCCTAATGTGTGAGGGATTATAAGCAGATTGGACCTGCAGTCATGTACTAACCACCCAAACAATATATGATAGGTGTCAGAGGACGTAGAGGAGATGGTCCATATTTAAAGGAAAATGGTTGAATGATCAAAGGGTGGAAATATTCATATCTATGAATTTCTGACTATCTGCATCCACAGTGATTCCCATAGCTTGAATAGTTTGGATAATTTGAACCATGACCCTAAATCCAACCTCCTTACATCCCCCCAATGTAAAAACAGAGCGATATGTTGGGTGCATTGTAGCAATCCCTTAATTGTAGAAGTTGTTAAGTTGCACGCACTACTTCTCGCACCTGTACATGCTTATGTAGATGTGCCAACCTGCGGACCTCAAATCAAAGAAAAACAAGCCAACTAATATTTTAGACTGTCCATCTTTCGTGTAGCACAACTAAATGAGTTCACTGATCTAATGTTTTGGCTGGGCCACTTATGCAGTGGATTTCACCTGATGCACAAGATAATCTGTTTAACCCAATTTTTTAGATCGTGGATGGGGATTGAAGTGCAGGCAACTCAACAAATGTGTATGACTATGTTCATATCTAGATAAAGTCTTCATTACAAGAATAATTTTTCACATTGTTCATTACAAGGGAGGAGAGAAACAAACAAGGCATTTCCCATGCACGGTTTTATCAGTGCTGAAATGCAATACGAGGGACATAACATGCTTCAAAGCGGGACAAATATCTCAGAGCTACCATTGGTCGATTTTGATTGTATAATTGCAGCCACGGATAACTTCTCTCCGGAAAATAAGCTTGGAGTGGGCGGGTTTGGCTCCGTTTACAAGGTAATATTACATTTGCATTATATTAATATGGTGACACTACTTGTTCAGGTAGCGTTGGTAGTGAGAGAAAATACATTGTGGTGTGGGAATATATTTAATAGAAAGTTGTGATCATTTCATTTTTTCTCTCGATGTCTCTTAAAGGGCACTAAATGTTCATGAGAAAATGAAAGGAAAAAAAAAAAAAAAATCCATATTAGGGTTCTAATTCAATGATTGATGATTGTTTATATGTATCAGATGTTACTTCCACAATATATTTTGTGAGGCCAATTCTTCTACGATGTTGTAAAATAAGCTATTCACAATGTGGTAAAATCATCCTCAAAAATGACCTAACTGTGAAAGTTGGATGCCCCAATAAAAGGAGGATACCAACCTCCATGTGAGAAACCACATGACTTTAGAGCCTTTTGAATGATTGTGTTAATTTTTGTGGTATGGCTCACCCGATAATTTGATAAAGCCATACACACACCATAGTGGGCCCCACACAGATAGTTGGATTACTTTTGTGTATCATCTAGCAACTTTCACATGCAGATGGATATGCTTTTCACACAGTTGTAGAAGTGTTGCAAAATAAGCTTACTTAGCAATTTTGTAGGGGTACCAGTCTCTATATTCTGTACCTTGCTACCAAAAATACTCTTTCCCATAAAAAGAATTTTTAGTATATATTTCAATTAAATTTATCAGTGGTGACGAAAAAAAAATGAGGCCTCTTTAAAAAAAAAAAAAAAAAAAAAGAAAAAAGAAAAGAAAAGAAAAAAAAAACTAATAAATTTATGTACTTGGCGAATAGGGAAAATTCTTGGGGCAAGAAGCAGCCGTGAAGAGACTTTCTAAAAGCTCAGGACAAGGCCTAGAGGAGTTCAAAAATGAAGTAGAACTTATTGCGAAGCTTCAAAACAGGAATCTCGTTAAACTTTTGGGTTGGTGTATATACGGTGAAGAAAAGATATTGATCTACGAGTACATGCCCAACAATAGCCTAGATAAATATCTATTTGGTTTGCTCTCAACTATCCCTCTCATTTTAAAAAATTCTCAATCTCTAGATATGATAAACATTTTCCTGGTTGTATATATATTAACCATCTACATTTTTTTCTCTTGAAATGCATTTTTTATATCTCTAATAAAAATATTCATCAGACCCAAGCAGACAACCACATCTGGATTGGGGTGTGCGCTTCCGCATTGTTGAAGGGATTGCTCAAGGGCTTCTTTATCTTCATCGATATTCGAGATTATGAGTCATTCATAGAGATCTGAAGGCGAGCAACATTCTATTAGATGGTGAAATGAACCCAAAAATATCAGACTTTGGTTTGGCAAGGATCTTCAGTGGAAATCAAACTCGAGGAAACACTGGTAGAGTTGTGGGGACATTGTAAGTACCATTTATGGATGGCCATGTGGATGAATTTGTGAATGTATATGAATCCGTTCGCAGATGCTAATTTCTAACACTTTCACTCTTTAACTCTCTTTTTTTAATGATTGAACTATAGCGGCTATATGTCACCGGAGTATGCAGTACAGGGTGTTTTCTCAGAGAAATCCGATGTATTTAGCTTCGGAGTTTTATTGTAAGAATTCATTAGTGGGAAACGGAGCAGTGGATTTTGGCCTCCTGAACAGTGGTCCAATCTTCTAGGATATGTAAGAATCAAACAAGATTTATCTTTTCGTGGTTTAGTCCAACTTCTCTTTTTCAGTTGCTACACGGGATATTGTGTACCAATAGTTCCTACCCACCCATTCATGTTGAGTAGAATCTCTAGACTCATTCAAAGTGGTTCTTCTATCTCATTGCATTTTGGTTGCGCATATAGAATCCTTCTCATCATGAACGAGCAATGGGCCATCTTTTCACTTCTTTGATTTGGAATTTAGCTTCAAGTAGAATTTAATTAATTTTCCATGACAAAGGCGTACCGTTTTCGATTCCTGTAGGCATGGCAACTGTGGAATGAAGGAAGGGGATTGGAGCTGATGGATCGATTGATGAGTGACTCGCATGTTGCCCACGAAGTGGACAGATGCATCCATGTGGGGCTGTTGTGTGTTCAAGAGAATCCAACTGATCGGCCGACCATGCCTTCTATTGTTCTCATGTTAGGCAATGAAAGTGAAAGACCACCATCACCTAAGCGACCTGCATTTTCGACATGGAAGAGTCCCACGGCTGCTGATCCATCTTTGGATAACTCTGTAAATCAGGTGACAATTAGCACCATAGAACCCAGAACATAGTTCTTGCTACTGGCAAAGGAAGATCAGAGGCTGTTTGTTTGTTGGTAGAATGAGGTTTGGATCTTTCATTTCATATGTAAATTACATTTGAGCCTATATAACTTTATCGCCATTTTCTACTTTGGGAGATTGGCTCCTTCAATGTAGTTTTTTCTTTTTTCTTTTTAATAGCAAAGTGAGATGGGTGTATCCCATTGCTGCAAAGAAAAATTACAGAATGACTGCTCCCTCCTGTCTATTCATGGTGGGTGGGTGACTCTACGTGCATTCATAATTGGAGCTATGGGCGGCCAGAAAGGATGGCTTCCATTGGTTAGACTGTCAAGATGCCAGGCTGGGCGGGACTTCATTCTGCCAAATCCCAGCACAAGATCCTCTAGGCTAGCTCAAGCCCGGCCATGTTCATAAAAATATCCAGAAAGTTCCTATTGCCCAACCAATATGATAATTAATGTGCCCATGACGAGCACACACTACACCAAAATATCAAATCTGGAACGTAACTAGATTTTGGTTCTAGAACGGCTTAAAGTTTTCAGCCGTTCCGGATTTAAAACCGTACCACATTGGAAAAAAATAAGAATAAAATAATATTCCAACCAAGTGAAACAGTGTTTTCTGATTAAATACTCCCCGTCCATACCCTGTTCTCTCCCTCATATATCCTTTTTCCTTCTCATTTGGTTAGAAATCGATTTCCTCTCTCATTGATCTTCTCATTTCTTCCGGCCAAGGTCTGCTAGCCTCCCACCTAGCCCCTTTCAAAACCCCCATCTCCTTCCCATCTCCTTCCAAAACCTCAAACCCATCCCTGTCAAAACCCCCCTTCATCATCCGCACCTAGCCCCTTTGAAAACCCTAAACTCCTATAGATAGAAACCCATCGATTTTGCATATGAAACCTTCCGATCTGGCAATGCTCCCCTCTGACATTGTCGATCTTCATCTTCTTTGTTTACCGATCGATCTACAAAGGTAAACCATATGGGCTTATGCAGTGCACAAACGATCTGCCGAGAAGAGATTGCGGTGCATGTTTAGAAGATGCTTGTGGGTGGGATTCCTACGTGCTGTAATGGAAAACAAGGTGAGCTTGCGGAGGATGAGGTGGAGGACGTGAGGCGTGTGGGCGAGGTATGGGAAGAGAACGGAAGCAGCGTCGAAGAGAGAGAGTGCAGAGAGAGGGTCTTTTTGGTATTTTAGGAGTTTGAAGAGGTGTTTTTGGAAAAGGATTCTGGGGAGCTCTGGGCCATGGGAGATGGAGAAAGGGGTTTTTGTAATGATTTTTGCGGGGTCATTTGTTCTTTTCTATGGCATTTTTGTAATTTTATTGAATAGGTGGGAAGAAGAGAGGGAGTAGCGAGCCATGGGTAGAGCTAATGTCTGTTGGAGGGGGATGGGGAGGAACCTTCGATTCAAATGGAAGGTAGTGACTGGTATTGAAATGTACTTCTCCAACATGCGCCGGTGGTGTTTGCAGCGAGGGAGACATGACGGTAGAGCAGGAAGAATTGTAGTGTGGTAGAGCAAGCTCTCCACAGTACACGTGGTAGGCTGATGTGAAAATCAGGTACATTCATACATAGGGCCCTAGTATGGGTGATTTATATCTTAAAAGTCACAAAAGCTAGACAATCCTATCCATCTGATCTGTGGCCATTAAATTGACGGTGGAAAATAAAAAGGCAGGAGATTCATTATAGAAAGTAATGAATAGGATTGTCTAACGGGATTTATTTTCAAAACTCAAGACATCGATGCTAGTGCCAAGTATATGGGTGTATCGATTTTGACATCAGCAAGCCACATGTACTTGCAGAGGACATGATAGATACATCACCCATGTACCGGCCCTAGGATCGGATGGCTTGGTATTTGAAAATAAATCCCATAAGACAATCCTGTCCATTAGTTCTTTTAAGTTTCTGATACTTGCTTTCTACCGTCAGTTTAATGGCCACAGATCATAGGATTGTCTAGCAAGAGTGAGTTTTGATACATAAACCATCCATGCCAATAGGAGTGGCTTCTAAGATATAAACCATTTAAACAGTGACTTTGCCACTTGTGTGTGTGTGTAAATGGTCTCTCTTCAAACGAGCAAGATTGGCATCCAATATGATCCATCCATCAAGTGGGTCTGATCATTTAAATACTAATGGTTGATCTCGAACCCAACTAAAAACCAATCTAATCCATCCATCAAGTGGGTCTGATCATTTAAATACTTTTGTTTGATCTGAACCCAACTAAAAACCTAGATTAATTAAAGATCTGTAAGAATTGACAGACGCTAAGAATAACAATTGAACATGGTCCCGAATATTGCAACGACCCTCTTGTGTTCGATGAAATGCCGAGCCGAGCCTGCTTCCATAGAATTTCATGTTTCTGCATTTGAAATATAATTCGTGTGGATTTTTTTGATGTCTTTCATTTATAAGATAAATCAAATACACTTCTCGTGGAAGCCGGTCCTTTGCAACTCCTTCCATAGTAAGTTTATTTCAGCATAAATTAGTGGCACATTGTTTTTAGATTTTAATTAGAAATTTTTTGACATTCAAGCTCTTGCTCTTGTAGGAGGAGCTACAGTTTAATTAGATTTTTTTTCTTTTTGATATATGAGCTCTTGCTTTTACAGGAGAAGCTAAGTGGCACGCAGGAGGCAATTGGATGGGATGTAGAGGATGGCTGTGAATGAAAATTTATATCTCTCTTATGTTATCGCTATTGGTTTCTTCATGTATTAGCGGTTTGGGATATTTGGATGATCTTTTCACACTGTAGTATGACAATGTGCATACTTTGTGGGTGCGTTATTTATTTATTTATTTATTTATTTATTTATTTTTAGTGGTTTAGTTTGGCTACTAATGTTTAGTACTTCAATACAATAAGTTGTTTCTGTAATGCTTGAGATGTATTAATACTTTATCTATGTTTGGATGTAATATGCTCATTCAAAGTGAAACAGTTATTTAGAGTGTAGGCTCGGGAGGAGGTCCACAATGCTTCACCAGGGAGTTTACATAGGTCCATGATCAAAGTTGCCCAACAGTGCAGTGTGCAGGTCACAATCCCGCCTTCCCTACCCAAAATTCAAGTCAGTGTAACTCTTATCATTTGATAAGCCATATATATAGATTAAATGTTGACTGTCCATTTCTTTAGCATACATTTAGCTCACCTAGTTTGACACCAACCTGATACATGGTTGAGAGAATGGAGCAGGGGGAATGGACAGTGGTGCGTCGCCAGCGGCCCTCAGCGGCTCCTTCCTACTCCCTTTTCATTGCAAATATCCCCTTTAACTGCAACCGTTCAACCCTTCACCATCTCTTCTCCAGATTCGGACAGATTGTCGACATCTACATCCCTACCCTATAGAAATCTTCCCGCAACAGAGGTTTTGGATTCATCCGCTTCCCAGAGGGATCACGCCCGTCTGGCCATGACCAAGCTCCAGGGATCCTTGCTGGACGGCCGCTCCATCATCATTGAAGAAGCCCACTCAGACCCCAACCATCACCCCAGCAACCATCATCAGTCTACCAGCAACCCTATCCCGCTCCAATCTGACCATCCTCTAGCCCCCATGGCCATCCCACCCACCCTCATTTCCCTGGATCCCGAAACTACACCACCATCCTTCCGAATCCAGGTCCCACGCAGAATCTCTTCGGCGAGGAAGCGAGACCTAGCCAACGCATTCATTGGGACGGCCGCATCCCCTTCCTGCTCCCTCATACAGTTGATAGATGGCCTCAGAGCATCCCCATTTGGAGCTTCTAAGGTGGATATTGCTAGGGTTTTACCTCAGACCTTCCTGTTAGCCTTCCCATCCAGAGAAGGTGCGTTGGCCTTCCAGCATGATATCTGTCTCCACCAATCGATGGGCCTCATCTCTATCACTCCTTGGAGCCCATCTGTAGTCTCCACCAATCAAGGCATCTAGATTCGAATCCAAGGCATCCCTCTCCATGCTTGGTGCCACCAGACTATCGAGCAGATTGCGAATGTCTATGGGATGGTTTTGGAGATCGACCACTTGGCGCAGACCTCTAGCTTCTTTCTGTTCGCCCGTGTCCGAATCCTCTCGAACCCAGGCGCAGTGCTGGCTACCATCCTGGATCTGGAGGTGGACGGCCTTTCTTTCCCCATTGTTTCAACCATTGAGCCTCCCATCCTTGCCCGACCCACCTGCCTCTCTAATATCCCCACCCAACAGCAACACCTTTCTGAGCAGACCCCTGTTCTAACCTCAAATCCAAGCCACCCCCATGCTCAAAACCCAAGCCACACCCCTGACCATCTAAATACCGGACCCCTAACTTCCTCCATCCCCCATTCCACCCACATTCCCGTTGGTGAGAACCTTCTACCCCAACCCAATACCCCTAATTCCAGTCACCCGTCCCCTGTTTGCAGAAATGCCCCAACCAACCAAGCCGCTTCCAACGGCTCTCCAAACCCTTTTACCTTTCCACCCAACATAACCAAGCAGCCGACTATTTCAACCTCTCCCATACCACACTTCCCCAGTCCCACCAACCCTCCTGCCACATCATCCAATTTCCACCTTGACCACATCCCTAACCCCACCATGAACCTATCTCACACCCTAGCTAGTCCTCTTATCACCACAACCCCTATCCAATCCCCCCCATACTAAACCTCACTACTCATCACCCCAGCACCAGCCCTCTGCAACCCTTCAATCCTCCATTCTCCCTATCAACCTAAGCCGGCCTCCCCCTTCCATATTAGCAACCAAATCTCATGGCCCTTCCACCACTACCTGTCTTCCCACGTGGAACCTGGAGACAGAAGCCCAATTACTCCAAACTATGATTAACAGACAGGATTTTCAAGAGGAACAACCAGCGCTATGTGATGTTCTCTTTGACAGCAAGGAGGTTGCTCAGTTCTTAGCCAATTCAGAATCTGATCTTGATGACTCCTCTTCTGGATATGCATCTGACCCAGAAATTGAAACTCAAGTAGCTCCCGTCATTCCACACAGCTCGGGTGGAGGAATGGAACTATGGGTGGACATGACGGAGTGTCTCACCTCACCCAAGGCTCCCCCTCCTACACCAGGGAATCGCATACGGACCAAGATCATGCAGCAGAAAAAAGCTTCTATTAGGCACAGCTTTCGCCTAGCAGGACTTCGGAAACGGGCAGCGGGCGTGGAATGGGACTCTGATGTCTAGTGTCCTATCCTGGAACGTGCGTGGAACCAGCAATGCTCCAACACAGAGACATCTAAGAAGGCTGTCCCGCTCTCATAGAGCTGACATCCTTCTTCTTCAGGAACCTATGGTCCGGCCTAGCAAAAGAATCCACACAGCTGCCAAACTGGGATTCCACCATTCTATCTCTGAAGACATAACTGAAGGGAAGATTTTGATTCTTTTTAACCCCCCATATCGGCTCCAAACAATTTCGGCCACAAAGCAATGCATTACAGTCAAAGCGGAATCGGACGACATCGACCAGGCAGTCACTATCTCTATTGTATATGCTGATTGCAACAGAATAAACAGGAAACCTCTCTGGGAGGAACTGGTTTCCCTATCCTCTTCCACATCCGGTCCTTGGCTGGTTGTTGGAGATTTCAATGCGACCATCAGCCAGGATGAGAGAGCAGGGAGCCTAGTGGCCGATCCTAGAAGCATGGATGATTTTCGCTCAGCCATTGACGGAGCTGGACTGATCGACGCTAGATTTTCGAGCTCCAAATTCACTTGGTGTAACAATAGAGCGGGGCAAAGACATTTGGGCAGGCTTGATCAGAATGCTTTTCAACTCTGACTGGCTGCAGGCTTTTCCCAGAAGCAAGGTGGAGCACTTAACTCGGGTATTCTCTGATCACTCCCCCATGCTTCTCTCCATGGAAACAACGACAGGTACTGGCCCTAAACCTTTCCGTTTTCAAAATATGTGGCTGCACCACGATGGTTTCCATAGCCTTGTCTCTGATTCTTGGCAGCTAGATGTCCAGGGGAGCCCTATGATTAGGCTTCTCCTTAAAATGTATAGGCTCAAACCTACCCTTAAATCTTGGAATTCTAGAATTTTTGGGAATGTTTTCTAGAATGTCAGGATTGCCCAGGACGCGGTTACAGCAGCGGAAGCCCGACTCCTTCACACTAGATCATCCGTTGACAGAGCCAACCTTAATCTGGCCCTTGCTTCCCTTAAGAAAGCCTTGCTTCATGAGGAAATCTTCTGGAAACAGCGATCTAGAATGACATGGCTACAGGCTGGGGACCGAAATTCCAAGTTTTTTCATGCCTCTATGCTGGACAAGAGAAGGCGCGCCACCATTCGATCCATTCATCCTCAATCAGGGCCTCCATTGTAGTCTATTCAGGGGATTGGCGATGCGGCAGTCCAGTTTTTCTCAGATCTTTTCACTTCCAACAGCACCACCACCTCACCCTCCACCCTTGATTGCATCCCTCCTCTCATTACTGACTCCAAAAATGCGGCCCTCCTCAGCCCTCCCACTCTTGATGAGGTCAAGGCTGCAGTCTTCGCCATTCCGGCTGATAGTGCCTCGGGCCCAGATGGTTTCTCAGGTGGCTTCTTCTCTTCTTGTTGGGATATCATCCAAACTGATTTCCATAATGCGGCGATCGAGCTATTTCAGGGAGGTCAATATCCTAGAGCATTCCGATGCACGTCCATTTTTCTAGTCCCCAAAAAGAAGAATGCGAAATCCTTCGCTGACTTTCGGCCCATTAGTCTTTACAATTGCGTTCAGAAGATATTTTCCAAAATCATAGCCTCCAGACTCTCTATCATCCTTCCAACCATTATCTCAGAGGAGCAGAGTGCTTTTGTCAAAAACCGGTCCATCATTGAGAGCATATCCATTACTTCTGAGATGGCAAATGCTATTGACCGCAAGTCCCATGGTGGGAACATCATTTTAAAGCTGGACATGGAAAAGGCTTATGATAGGCTCAAATGGCCATTCATCAGCACTGTCCTGGGGAAATTCGGCTTCCGCCAGGACTGGATCAATATTGCGAGACAAAATTGGGAAGGAAGTTGGTTCTCTATTCTTATCAACGGAGTTCCCTTCAGTTTCTTCCAATCCTCCAGGGGATTACGACAAGGGGACCCTCTGTCCCCAGCCATATTCATCATTGCAGCCGAAGTCCTCTCTCGGTGCCTTAAGGATCTATTCCTATCCACAAGATGTCTCCCCTTCAACATTCCTAGAGGATGCCCCACTATATCCCATTTGCTCTTTGCTGATGATACTATTATCTTTCTGAATGGCAGGTCCTCTTCGATTCGGGCTCTTCTCACTTTTTTCCTCTCCTATGAACGAGCTTCTGGCCAGAGTGTCAACCCGTCTAAGAGCTGCTTCATCCTTCCCAACAAAGCTACTCCCACCAAAGCCAGACAAGTAGCCCGATTAACTGGCTTTCAGCCAGGATCCCTCCCCTTCACATACTTGGGAGTTCCTCTACACAAAGGCAGGATCCGCTACATCCACATTCTTCCCCTTCTCCAAAAAATCGAGCTTCGGATTGCAGGGTGGAAAGGCAAACTCCTCAACCAGGCGGCCAAGCTTGTCCTCATCAAGCATGTCCTATCCAGCATTCCCATGCACATCCTTTCGGCCATCAACATCCCTAAGAAAGCATGCAACCACCTTGAGAGAGTCCTTGCGTCCTTCTTCTGGGGCACATCCGACGGATCCAAGAAACATCATTGGGTTAGATGGTCTGAAATCTGCTACCCCCTCTCTGAAGGAGGTCTCGGGATCCGAAGGATTGTGGACTCCATGAAAGCCTGTAGATGTAAGTTGGCCTGGCGTCTCATCTAGGGGGACTCTCTTTGGGCCAAGTTCTTCAAAGCCAAATATCTTCAGAAATTCCTCACTTCTAATAGCCCATCCAGAACTATTGGATCCAGCTTATGGAAGGACATTAGAGACTCCCTTCAATTCACCATCCTCAACTCTAAATGGCTTATCGGTAAAGGGGAAGTCTCATTTTGGCTTCACAACTGGACTGGCAATGGTCTCCTATTCCAAACAGCTATAGTTCCTCCTCATCCCCAACCCACCATGGCCCTTCTTTAAGACTTTTGAGGCCCTACAGGATCCTAGAATTTGACTCAAGTAGCTGACCTTCTCCCTGCTTCAGCTATTCGGTCCATCCTCGAAAGTGAAGTCTATATCTCAGATAGACAAGATAGGCTGGTATGGACGCTGTCTCCAAATGGCAAATTCTCCACTAAGTCAGCATGGAATGCGCTGAGAAGTCAAAGACCTGAGAAGCATTAGACCCGATGGGCCTGGAATAAAATCATCCCTCCTAAGATAGCCATCCTCCTGTGGAAGATTATGCATCATGCGATCCCTGTTGACTCAGCCTTTCAGCGCCTTGGCATCAGCTTAGCCTCAAAATGCAGCTGTTGTGGGATCACAGCTGAACACCTCCCTGCCTCACCAACTCTTCAATCCCCTTCCCAACTCCAACCAGGGAGTAATCCCCACCTCCATCCCATCTCCCATTCTTCGCCCTCTCACACCTCACATCAGCCCACCTTCCCCAGACCATCTCAACTCCCCGTGCGGCCCACCCCCGCCATCCCGTTCATGACCCCCCTCTATCAACTTCCTCCTGCGTCTCCGTCCCCTGCTATGACCCTCACCCCTCCAGCTTCTAACCCTCCTACAACTACCTCATCCCTCTCCACCACCATCCCCGACAACCCTCGCCTTCAACCTCCTGCCATTGCTGGTCCTCAAGTTGAAGATATTGATCATCTTTTCTGCCATAGTGAAACAGCAATACAGATTTGGGGCCATTTTGCTGCCTTATTCTAAGTCCCGCTAATCCGCGATCAATCCATTCAAGAACGCATCCTTCAATGGTCTTCTTCTGCCTCATTCTCTTCCTACAAGAGGCTCATTCGTGGGCTCGCCTTTCTCATAATCCTTTGGGAAATCTGGCTAAGCAGAAATGAAGCTTTCTTCAACAACAGGCCCATCAACCCAATCCGTATCATTTCCAAAATCTCCAAATGGATCCTGGACCTTGGCTCTCTTATGCCGAGCATCAACCTCGCTGCCTGGGAAGGCCTTACAATCCATGGTGTCTCCCAATCAGCGCCGTCCCTCAGATCCATCCAATTGAAGATCATCAAGTGGCTAAGGCCCCCTGCCCCTTGGCTGAAGCTGAATGTCGATGGGTCTTCTCGCAGGAATCCTGGGGCAAGTGGTGGAGGGGGTATATGCAGAGATAGTGAAGGGAATTTCATTTTTGCCTTCCACTCCTACTACGGCATCCTCTCCAACATGATAACGGAAGCTCGTGCTCTAGCTGACGGATTGAAATTCTGCAAAGAAATGGGCCTATCAACCATTGTTGTGGAAACTGATTCCAAGATCCTCTTTGAAGCAGTCTCGACCCCAGATTTTTTTTTTTTTGTGGATGGAAGCTTTGGTACACTCTTCAAACCATTCATCTCCTGGCTCAAACCCTCACCATCCGTTTCAATCATTCCTACAGGGAAGGTAATTCCGTAGCTGATGGCCTCGCCAACGTTGCTAGCAGCGGTGCTCCTGACAGATTGTTCCTTTCTCCTCTCCTCCTTCCCAAGCATGTGAGAGGGTCTCTGGTCCTAGACAAAGTGGGAGTGGGTTCGCTGAGACGTTGCATCCCCAAGACAGGGATTGGATAGAGGACCCCCCTCCCCCTGATTGGGCCATCCCCAATCGTAGCTGCCACCGCCCCGCGCCGGACCATTCCCACTTCGCTGATCCCCCTATCCTCAACAGCTGCCAGGTTTCCTAGCCTCTCCTTGACCCTCAGTTTTCTTTCTTTTCCTCTGCGCTTGTAATTGCTCCATATGATAGGCGGCTCTGGTCCTTTTTGTAGGAACCGCCCGAAAGGTTGTACATTTCATCTTTTTATATATACATGGTGGCCACAATCCAACATCTTCCAAAAAAAAAAAAAAAAGTTTGACACCAACCTGATTCTTGGACCTGGGCATATTTTCTAGGTGAAGTTTGCTAAGCCCACACATGGATAGAGCCTTCTGCAACAACATACAGCCGCATGTACCAATATAACATAAGGTGCGAGAACAGAACTTTCCATTCAAATATTGCACCAATTGCAAAAGTAGTGTTTTCCCAACATGAAATAAAAATAGATACACAAGACATTGAACACATAAGCTATCTTTTCTGTCCATTTGGTGCATTTGTTTGGCTTTTCCAAATCTACCAATCTATGGGTCACACATTTTAATATCTTACTGATTGGATGTTTCGAGTGCCCAAAAATAGTTGGATAACAAGTTTTAGAAAGGCCGACTCATTCAATGGTTGGGATCATAATGTGGGGTAATTTGAAGATAATTCTCATGTTTGAAATGTCCACGCCATATTTCGCATTTTACTCCAGTGTTACAAACTTGAGATTTAAAACTTTCTGAAAGAAAGTTGATAATTGAATACTATCTGTTTTGGAGGCTATGTATTGTTGATTTTGTTCAAGCCATGATTGTCCAACAGGTTTGAGGCACCTATGGATCTAAAGAAAGAGCGGAAAGATTAATATTTGAACAAAAGTATGGGAAGCATTCACTTCAGCCCATGAATTGTTGGATGTTTATTTGGTTTTTAGATAATGTAGATTTTGCTTAGTTTTTCAGAGTTTATAATTGAGAAGATGAGCATGTGCTCTTGAAGTATTCTCTCTCTCTCTCTCTCTCTCTCTCTCTCTCTCTCTCTCTCTCTCTCTCTCTCTCTCTCTCTCTCTCTCTCTCTCTCTCTTATGACATCTCATCCTTATCTTTTTACGTATTTTTAGTTCTTCAATTTTCGCATAACGTTTACGTATGATGATATTTGTTGTAAGAAGCTATTCGTTGGAGTACTTGATTATCTTCTCAAAGCTACTGCTCATCCAAACACCATATGTGTGCATGTTGCTTTTTCTTTTTCTCTAATTCTTTTTGGAGTTGGATTTGCTTTCTTTTTCTTTTTTCTCATGTGGGATCTCTGTTTCTTTTCAGAAAAAAGCTGTTTAATTTGTATTTTCCATTGTTTGGGATTTTATTTATTTATTTTTTTTGTGGATTTCTTTGCTGGATTTTTCCAGCCGTTATTGGAATGTTGGTTTCTGGTTCTTATAACGTTTTGGAGTTTATTTTAGAAGAAAAGAGGAATAGGAGACAAAAGGCTATTTTTTTTTTTTTTTTTTTTTTTAAGTTGTTGAAGATTTTAAGCAATGAAAATGGTTTTTGGGATTTTTAGAGGGCTTGAAAGAAAGAGAAGCAAACTGCTGCTAATCATGTAAATTTTAGAAAATTCTGATGCATAATGTTGGGTGTTATCCACTGCTAATCATACATTGGTGTTGGCTTTCTTTTACTGCTCAAACTGCCAACCTATTTCCAGAATGTCATGCGTGTCGGTTTCTGACTGCGGTCGACCTTGGTATGTTCTGTCTTTTTATTACCCCCATTTAAATATTTACAATGTCTTTTAGACTTATCTCATACAGACTTGATTTCCATTTTGATGACAGTATTCTTTTTTATCATGCAAACCTCTGTATATTTTGTAACTTCAAATTATTATTATTATTTTTTAATCTCATGCAACCTTGATTTCCATTTAGACTATGTCATCAAAACATTATTCCTTTTTATCATGCAAGCTTCTGTATATTATCTATCATCTACCAAATCTGTCTTGATGAATACTTCCCCATGTTTTGTGTCCTGAGCATTTTGTCCAACTATGTTGTTTTTGTTTATTTGTTGATCCTCTTTGATTTCTCCATGATTTCAGTCCTCCCACAAGTCCTCCCCAGGATTTCCCCATGTTTTAGTTTCTGCTACCATCTCGAAAACTGTAGTTGCTCCAATTGAGTGTGTGAAGTTCTTGATCCAGAATCAGGATGAAATGATCAAGGGCGGTCTGCTCTTAGAGCCCTACAAGGGAATCGGGGACTGCTTTGCCAGAACGATATTCAAGGCCTTGAACTTTACTTTTAAAGATTACTTCAAGCAGCTTTTCATAAATAAAAATAAAAATAAAAACATTAAATAACTTTAACCATATTTTGCATAATTAAATGTTTAATATATTTTGTGACATGTTTTAATAGTTTTGTTCCATTGATCCATCATTACATACTGAATTTTATAACTCTTTCCAAAAGAAAAAAGAAACAACGAAAAAAGAAACAACAAAAAAGGAGAAGATAAAAAGGGAGATGCTCAACAAGGTCTCCAGTTATCACCTGATAGGTTCTTTGTTCTTTACATGCATGATTTGTTGCTTTGTTAATTTTCTACTTCAAGGTATTTAATTTATTAAATGTACAATGTAATGATATCACCAAAACTCCACAACATAGCCTAACTGATCCCCTGCATGGGTAGAGGGTTGATGTCAGACAGATGGTAGTTGAAGTTTTGCCTAGCAATATGGGAACTCATATAGCCAACGTCAAATAGCTAGGACAACGATACAATGATGATGATGACGATGATGATGATTATAGCTGTTTCCATCCTGGGTAGATTTTGTTTTTCATAGACCTTTGCGTGTGTTTTCTTCAGTTAATATGAACATGGCATTGTTGTTGGGGCAAATGGTTAGATAAAATTAGCATAATTCTGGGCATTGACGAACAAAATTAGCATAATTCTGGGCATTCGACAAATGTGGATAGTTTGGAACATTTTGTATGATCAGATCGTTGGCTTACACTATCTTGTCTATGGAAGTGTATATACAGTTAAGATTTAAGAACAAGCAATATGGCCATATTTCTTATTTTGTTTGCTTGGATAGAGAACCCAAAACATGGACATGGAGAACCCATGTGGATTCCTTTGTTAATAGAGAAATGCGAATCCAACAGAAAATTCCTTGTTTGGTTTGAATGGTTGTTTTCCTTGGAAATTTTAAGCGGTCAACAGCCCTAATCTTAGAAATCTTAGAAATTTGATTATCTCATTTGTTGCAGAATGTCGTCATTAAGTAACATGATAGATGTAATGCAGGTTTGTGACAAATGTGTTGATGGCTTCGATCATCACTCTGCATGGTAAGGAATTATATCACGATAAAACACTTTACCAGAAAGTAGACTATACCGGGCTTTTGATTTAGATTTAGAGTTTTAAGACAAGCTGCTAGTTTTGATGTAGATTTAGAGTTTTAACATTTCTATATCATGTAGGTTTTGTTGTTAGAATGACAGTTTAAGATGATTGTGTACAAAACTTGCATCAGTTCTCCTTGAAAACTGCTTTGTGGTCTAATCTTGAGAAAGGTCCTTTGAATCGCCTCATTTTTTTTTACTCATGCCTTAAACCGAAATTTGGAAAAATAGATGGTGAGGTGGATAAACACATACATCATGGCGGGGCCCATGAAATCAACAGACTTCTGGGCGTGCTTACCTTATAGATATCATTTTATCTTTTTTCCTCAGCTCTTGTTTATAATATGCTTACCCTATAGATATCATTTTATCCTTTTTCGTTGGCTCTTGTTTAGAATGGAGATACACATATCCGTTACTTGAGGATGCTGGATTGGAGACATGGGCCGTGGATATTCTTGGATGGGGCTTTTCTGATTTAGGTGTGTTTCTGTTGTACATGGTATTTTCTAAGATTCAAGTCAAGAATTTTTATCATGTCTAGACGCACACCAATGCATATAGCACTACAATGCATCATCAAATTATGGTCTAGTGATGTAGACTATTGATTAAACGGGTACAACATGCATGAGGAATATCCCAAAGTTCCCTCTAGATCGAATATTCTTGGATGGGGCTTTTCTGATTTAGTCGTTGAAGATGATTAAATATTTTGTTTTCTATCTTTGGTTGAGAATGTTTTTGCCCAAGAATCTCCTGCACTGTTTGATAGCTTACATTGTGGCATGTGATCTGATCTTAGAAAGTAGCTTTTCATGAAGAAAAGTTTTGTGCTTGAAGTCTGAAAGACAAATTCCATTGATCAGACTAATCACATAAAATATTCTTGTTCTTATAGGTTTAACTGCTTAGAGTTGAGAATTGCTTGAGCATATCATTTTTATATCATCTTGATCCAGATATTCTAAACATGGAGAAGAATTTCAACTACTGATCGGCTTCTGCTATTCATTGTTAAAGTTCTTGAAATGCATTTTCTATGTAGTGTTATTTTAGAAATGGAACAAGAAGGGCCTGTCTTGCCTTACTATTTTTGGCTTCGATTTTTTTGTCTCAAAATGAATTGTGCCGGATAAAACTTGATGTTCCAATGCTTGATGAACTTGTTCATGAGTCTTGTGTTTATAGGGGAATTGTGGATGGTGGCCTTGCACTACCATCGTGAACATCATGTTTGAATGATGTCTTTAATCTATAATATAGAATTTTTTAATGCGTGTACTTTTCTCATTATAATTATGTTGAATTTGACATCAGATCTGCAAACCCGACGGATCCTCAAAAGTGTACTGAAGCGAATCTTGGATCAAGCTCTTCGAGAGATTGCTCCTCCTGGTAGAAACTCAGATGGTGAACCTCTGTTAATAATGTTGACATGAAAGGTTCTCAAGAAGTTACTACTGATGCTGTCAGCACTCGAGGCCTTGATTGCTCCTCTCAACATGAAAGGTCGGACGCATTCCACTTTTGAATTTTACATGGCATTATCATATGGCGGGCATCTCACTTTTAATAGCAAAGATATTAGCTTATATTCTTGAACCGGCCATATCAGGTCGGTTGAGCTGACCAGTTATAATTAAATGGGTCAGTCAGGTTGGGTCAGGGCTCTATAAATTTTAAGTTGGGTTAAATTAGGTCCTTGGGCAATCGGTTGCGTGTTGGGCTAGGGCTAGGGCCAGGTTTCTTCTCCCATTTGCTAATGGGTTGGGCTTGGACTGATACAATCAGCATGAAAAGAGTATCAGTCATATATTTTTGGTCACAATGCATGTCAGTTAAGAAGCCAAGAAAGGCTAAGGAATTGTTGAATGGTTTCTTATTTGCTTAAACTTTGTGGCCTGTAAGTTTATTATTGGCGACTTGCATGCTTATCATTTATTGTCGGTTATTAAAATTTTGCAGTATGGCTTTGAAAATTCAATGACCTGACTTGGGACTTGCCAGATTCAACTTGGCTTAATGGGTCAGCCTGTGGTGTCATCCAAATTCCATAATCAGGGACTTCTAGAAACTATACTCGAGAAAATTGGGACTGCCTGACTTGGGATTTGGGAAATCATTTGTTGTATATAGTCTTCACTTAAGAAAGGAAATCTTGTGTGTATGCTAAGTAACTAGACAATTGTTGATTCCAGTTTTATCTGTTGTCTCCTATATCTTCAATGATTGTTGCTTTCTGCAATTTATCTCATGTTACAAGCACACATCGATTAACTATCAGGTGCTAATAACAATGATTGTGATCAAGTTACTTTTCGAAGAGCACATTTCACTATTGATCCAATAAATCAAGTTAAAGACACTTTCATATCACTAAGAGGCTGGAATAAAGGGATTGCTTTTGTCAATGGTTTCTATATTGGAAGATTAATTTGGTAAAGTAGCAACTTATTTACTTTAGTAGTTGCATTTAAGATTGCTTGTGGTTATTGTTCTCTCTGGATTCAAAATTAAATTTTGAACAATGTTGTTGGGTGACTTATTTGCAGCCGTTGAACCGCAATGCAACCTTTATGTTCTGCTCCTCTCCTTCAAAAGGGGGAAAATGTTGTGGTATGATTAGTCTTGTCTTCGTACCATTGGAGCTGTTTATTTCTGATAAATATCATCATTTTTACACATGCTTTATGATTTCTAAGCCCACATAGAGGCCACCCCATGTTGATGGCCTCACATGCCCACTATGTGTGGCCCACTAGATGGTGGGGCCCATCGATTGTCATTGGTGTGTTGTAGATTTCTCTTCAATCATAACACATCGCCACTAGTTGTCAATTGTTATGTTGGAGCTCCTTTGTTGTAGTGTCTAAGCATGCATTATCATACTTTCACTTTTGTGTGCCACCATAGAAGACTTTATCCTTATTTAACGTAGAAAACATCAAATGGAAACTATGGAGTTGAAATTTTATAAAATATCAGAAAAGCTTGGTGAATCCCAAAGAAGTCAAAATATTGTTAATTAATGTCATTTATTTATTAATATAATCATTAGTTTGATTTTAGACTGGCATAAAACATTTTGACTTCTAAATAAGTAACTTTTTAACTTACATTAAGTAATTAAGTTATTTTCTTTATTTAAGTTTGGTGAGCATCGATGTAAAAGTAACTTATGTGCCAAAAGCTACCTGGTGTATTAAGTAAATTTTTTAACTTTTTAATTTATGACTTTTCTACTTCTCTCAGGATACATGTCAAAGGAAGCTTTGTCTCACGGTCATATATGCACATGAGGTAGCAGCAACAGGGATGATTGCAGCATCTGCCAGTGAAACACATCGATCTGGAACTTGTGGTAGGTCCCCAAGAAGCGAAGTCATGCAAGCTGGAGAAAGGAGTAGGCGCAAGAGATGGAGAGGGAGAGTTGAGAGGCTAGAAGTCACTCCCGATTTTTCCTTTGTTGAAACCAGTCGCACCGGTGCCCGTACCTCAACTGGGAGTGCGTGATCTCTCTTGGATGATGACAGGATTTAAGCCCAAAATTCCAATAGTAGGAATCCAACAAAAATAAAATAAAATCAAATGGTTAATGGTCCACGAACTGTGAAATAAAGTATAGAATGGCTCATGTTGTATGATCAACTCAAACATGGGCCATCCATGACAAAGGCCCATAAGATAAATGGTCCTGATGGCTCTATTGCCTTTCATGGTATTCCATCCAAAAATACATACTAAATTAGATCTTTTTGCTTCATCTACACTGGATATTTATGAGTGATAAAAGTCGGTTCTATTTTATTTTATTTTTGTTGGAAATATAGCTAATATAGAAAAAGCTTATTCTACAATGGTTGTATGTGATGCCAAACAGTGAGTGTTTGGCCCAACATGAAAATTGGAGTTGGCTACCAAAGAAAAATCAGGCTATCCCAACCACTCAGTGGGCTACTATGAGAATTTAAAAATATTTGGGTAGTATTTTTGTGGATTTCTGTATCTTGAATCGTTGTGTTGAATCGTGAAGAGAGATGGCTGCGTCGTTGATGATCTGCTCTTAATGCTCGGCATTAAAGCTTCATTGGCATTATCACTGGTATGAGCACTGGTCAATGGCGGTTTTTACTCATTAATCAGGGTTTAAAATGGTTTCTAAAATTTCGTTCTTAAAATATGACCGCTGGCACGAGAACGGTTTAAAACCGTTCCTAAAATTCCGTCTCTGAAATCTAAAATGGTACCCAAAACAGTTCTGAACCGTTCCAGTTTTTCTGCGACGCCTCATTTAGGAACGGTTTTAAACCGTTCCTGAAGCATTTAGGAACGGTTTAAAACCGTTCTTAAATGACGATTTTGGTGTAATGACACCTTTCCCATATCACCCCTATACATTAGTATACATGACTCAAAATCTTATAATCTCATTTTGGGAGATTCATGTGAGACCCTCCTATCCCCTCTATGCCTCTACCTTGAGGGTTCATTTTAATGTAAGTATTGGAACTAGCTCGCTTATATGACCCATCAACAATATATACCATATTAGATAAATAATATGTACATGCAATATATATTTGTGTCTATTCACACACACAGATCAACAGCTCAGCTCATCGATGGCCCTATTAGTGCTTGCACGTCATCTTGTTTCTCGAGCACTTATGGAATTTGAATTACCCATAGTAAAGATGGGGATTTTAGCTTCTGTCAAGACATCGGGGCTATGAAAAGGAAGTTAAAGCAAAACGAGCAGGTGGGTCAATAATTATGCCAGTCATGTATGGCATATGACGTGGAAAGATGAATCCTTGTGGGGCTCTTATGTGTCCCCAGGAACCTATTGATCGGTCAATCATGTCTTTCAAGAGCTGGTAATCCATTTTCAAAATTAGGAAGTTACAGTTGGTAGAAGCTTTGTGGTCCATCAGGGTATCCCTGGAAAATCGACACCCTCCATTTTGCAGGCTCCTTTTAGGACGAATCCAAAATTGAAGCAGATCCAAAACTCAAATGGGCCACACAATTGAAACCAGTGGCATTGGAAATGCCTACCATTGAAACCTTCTTGAAGACTCAAAATTTCCATGGCCCCATGATGGTTTCAATGATGGGTCCTTACTCTTGCACCGGTGGTGGTAGACTGACAAGTACCCATAGGTGGTGAAATTCCGTTACAACGCGAGTATATGTGGAAAAAAACAAATGGATTGGAGATTTTTATTTTTTATTTTTAAAATTTCTATGCACACACCACTTGAGCGTTGAAAACCACCCAGGCAGAGTCAGAGGGACAAAGGAAAATGATTCCACCAACTTCAGTACAGCGGGATCAGTTGGAGGAGGAAAATGATCTCCCTCGTATTTGGGCTTATCGCTGAAAATGAGCTAGATAGACAAATGGCCATGGATTCAACAAAACGCAAGCATCAATGTATTATGAAAGAGCAATGCATGGCTAGCACCGGTCGGCACGGCTGTGTTCATGTCTGGCATAGCTTCGAACGCATGAGGGGTGAATGAGGGGTCGCCCTCGTGAGAGTGCTCCTTCTAGGAGGCGCCTGTCCCCCATGGTCAAAAGAAAATAGAATCTGCGAGAGGAATCGCGCTCAAGAAACTCTTGAAAGAATGAAGGATGGGGAAGAGGATTCACTCTGTTTGCTAGGAATATACCTTTCGACTGCACTCAAGAAGACATGATAAAGATTTTCCAGAGATATGGGAGAGTAGCAGAGGTGTATATCCCTCGATTCCCAGGAACAGTGCAATCCAGAGGATTAGCTTTCATTCATTTTTTGTATGAAGATGACGTGAGGGCAGCCAAAGGGGTGTTAGATGGTCACCGAATCGACGGCAGGATTGTCTCGGTTAAGGATGCAAACCCTAGGCTTTGGACTCCTAAAGGAAAATCGGAGGGTCCTGCTCCTCCTTGAAGCCGAGCAGAAAAGAGTCCCTAGATAGTCTAGTGACATCCACCGCTGATGTCTTGAAGTTGGAGTTCCTGATTATCTCCATTAGATGGAGGATGGAAGTATCAGGCTCCGTAGCTCTCCCGATGAAGGCCATCTGGAGTTCCGCCCTAGCCTTCTGAAGGGTTTGCTGGTTAACCCTTATGCATTCTTCAGGCGGAGGGGGGGGGGACCGGACGGTGCAAGGGGGAGCGTGATAACCTACTTCTAACCGTTGATTGGGTTCTGCGTTGAATGGCAGGGAAGGACGCTAGCCTTCTTGGGAATGCTGGATGGGTTGGGCGTTGGATGTGCACTTCGTTTCTGGCCGCCTGCACTATCACAATTCTTCCGTCAATCCACTTTCCATGGAGAACACCAATCGCCGCCGTAGCATCATCCTCATACTGAAACCTAACGAAAGCAAAACCTCTGAGCTTTATCATTCTCGTGAATAGAGGGATGTAAACATCCACCACCCTTCCATATCTCTGGAAGATCTTTACTAAATCCTCATTAGAGCATGAAAAGGGGAGATTCCCTACAAACATATTGAAAAGTCCCCTATTGCTTGCTCTGTTTTGGAGAGCTAAAGGTCTTCGGATCGAGGATCTACCCCTCTCCAACACAAATATCTACCCATCATCGAGTGCGGTCGCCTCTAGATGGAGCCCTGCTTCAGTGGCGCCGATCACCTTCCCTATGTGACCAAACCCTAGGCATGGCGCTAAATCTAGCGGGAACTTTATTTTGGCATGAGCTCACTTATAAGCTTTATCATTAATTATATATATTATAATAAGTATATAGTATATACATATAATATATATTTGTGTGTGCATATAATATACAACATATACACACATACATGTGTCATCCAATCGATGACACACACGTATATAGAGAGAAGGTCTCAAGTTCAGCCGGTTGGACTTCAAGTTATGGTCCACCTACTGGATAACTTTCAACCTATTAAATGAATGTGGCATTAGATACTTCCAATAGGTTAGCCCCAACACAAGGATCACTAGGAACAATATAATAAACCCCATCTTCTTATAATGTGGGTCATCCCTAAGAAAACAATATCTAACCATTGGTAAATAGAAAAATACAAGTGTGGTCCACTTAATGATTTGACAGGAATATTGAGTTTTGCATTAAGAAATCCTTATGGTGGGGCCAACCTATTGGTCGGATTGGATGTCTCACACACACACACTAAAGTTGGAAGTTATCTTTTGACTGGACTGTACCTTGTTGTCCAACTAGTTGGACTTGTACACCTTTATATATAATATATATATATATATATATATATATAATATATATATATATATATATATATATATATATACAGCTCAACACACACACACACACATGGCTCTAGATATGGCTGGGTAGCCCAATATCAGCCGAGTGAAAAATTAATTAGTAGCACTTTTCTAATAAGCCCAAGTAGGTTCCATGAGCCTATGAAAGGCATACTTAAAGGCTAACCAAACAATAATACCTAATAAACCCATAAAAATTAAAAAAAAAAAAAGTGAGTCCATGAGTTAGCCAAGTCTAGTGATCTCACGTTATATATAAAGATGGGGAGTTTACTATTAGTACCATAATATTTGAACAAATGATCCTTCTGTTTACCCTTTTTTAACCCTTTTGAAAAAGTGGTGAGGAGACCGAGTGAAGAAACTAAATGTTGATAAAAGATCTTCAAAGGCTTAAGCACTTTGTGAGATCTTGCTATAAGCTAGTGGTGGTGACATGCTAACGAGTGGAGTGTGTATTGACATTGACGGTGTGCTACTAACAAAAGCTAACTCAAAAAATAAAAATAAAAATAATTTTAAAAAAGTACAATAATCATCACTTTTTGTTACTTGCTAATTACCATGTAATTTGAATCTCATCCACTTGATAAAGATGGGTAGTTTAACTTCTCCTAGGACAGTGTGGAACTGATCCACCATGTGAAGGTGGTTAATTGTTAGGACCTACAATGAGTTATTGGACTCTTATCTGTTGACCTTATTTTTCTAACAATTTTGGAACATGTCAAAAATAAAGAGCGACATTCAAACGTTATCATAAATAAATGTTGATAAAAAGATCTTAAAAAGACTTAAGCGTTACACCTGTTTGTGTGGGCTTACAACTAGCTTGCATAAGTTTAATTCTACATGGCAAGAAGTTTTTAATGTTGTGTTGACATGCACTGTGTGGTTGGGAAGCTTGGATCAGCCTCGTTTTAAGCTATTTAAAATATGGAAAATTGTATGGACAGAAATTAAACCCATACATCATGGTGGGCCCCACAGCCCCTCCCTAGACTGAGTTGGTCCATAGATGGGGCAGGACGCAATCCGCCTCCGGACAGCGTAGATGACCTGACGCAATCCGCCTCCGGCTATGCAAAAACAAAACCTTAGCCGGGTAGCTAAAAAGAATAGACTGTTGGCAACTTTTTGATGGTCCGAAGGCATTTAGAAGAAGAGTACAATAATCATCCACTAAAGGAAATGTAGGAAAATTGTTACGGTTGAAATTAACCTGCATGCATTCAAATGCATGCCTGACGTACCATTTATCATCATTCATTTAGTGAGAATTCTTATTGGGATCACTCAAAACACAAATATTATCCTAATGTGTTCAAATGCATCGTGATCACTTGAGAGATCAGACTCATTTTTAGGTTAGGTTCTAAAATAGGAAAAATGTGGAAGCGGTGGCCCACGATTGCGCATCCTACTCCATGTAAAAGACTTTGCAGGAAATCCTGTCACATAATCAAAGGGACTTGTTGAGGATCTTTACTCTTGCTCGGTGATGTATTGGTTTTATCCACTTTCGATCGGTCCATTTTCTTACATAATGTTAGGGTATGAGCCTAAAGAGATCCAAGGTTCAAATGGACTACACACCACAGGAACACAATAACAGAGATGCTCGCCGTTTAAACTTTGGATCTACATAGATGTTTATTTCCCGTTACACTTGTTCATTACTGTCATAAATCCCATCTATTGATTTTTTCAGCTCAATGAGCAGATAAAGAGGTAATGTAACTGGCTGTTCAAAAACATTAGCGATTCAAGTCCCATTATTAAAATCTTCTTAAGAACCGCTATAACATTTATTAGCCATCCAACCTTAGGTAAAGGGACAACACAAATATTAGCTTCAATCAAAACTTCCGTGGTTTAAAAAAGTTTTAAACGGTGGGCGGGTGTCACGCTGTTCCTTGTGGTGTGATTTATCTGGTCTTTTGATCTGCTTCACTTTTGGGCTCGTGCCCTAAAATGTTAAAATGTTCTGATCACCCATGAAGAGCATGGATAAAACATGAACATCACGGTGGGCCAAGAGAGCTTTTGCATCAAAGACTGGGTAGCGTATGCATTCCGCTACCTTTTGTCAGCCGCCTATTCTGACTCATTTGTCTTTTGGAATCTTGGCGGATCGGGCGGATCGGGTCGGATCACCGGATCGGACCCATTTACACCCCACCCTACTCATTCTGACTCTTTTGTTTGTGACCGCAGGGCACTGGTATGTACCTGTTCCTAAGGCTGGGTGAGGTCCATAGAGATGTACAAGACTATTCTATTTATCTGTTTCGAAGGACTGCTGTAGGAAGTCTAAAAATTAGGCATATACAAAACTTAAGAGGGCCACACAAACAAAACACTGGAACCGAAACGTCCACTGATGTTGAAAGCTTCCTGGAGCTGATCATGATGTTTATACTCCAACCAAACCGTTTATAGGGTCATTGTAGAAATAAATAACATCCTGATACCAAACTTATGTCACCCCTAAGAGCCTGTTTGGCCAGGTGGATTAAGAGGGATTAGGAGGGATGGGATGGTAAAATCCAGATGGTTTCTTATCCTATCCAAGTCTTGCAAAACAGACGGACAAAGTGCATTTGTCATGGACACCTCTGTGGGACCGCACGCAATATGCTCCCTTTGTCTTTGCCTGGGAGGTGGATTGGATAGTTACCCTTGGTAGTCACTTCAATGTGAGCTACAACCAACTACATGGGTGAGGCCCTGCCTGTAGGTTTCACCTCAATGTATGCATTTTATATCTAAATTGTCCAACTATTTTTCCAATTTATTTTAAGGCATGGTCCCACAAATAAAGCAAGTATAAATTTCAGGTGGGGAAACATTGGCTATTGAACACTTATCATTAAAAACTTCTTATAGCCCACTGTAATGTTTGTTGAACATCCAACTGTTGATTAGGTTATAAAGACTTGAATGAAACAATAAGGTAAATATCAGCTTAATTCAATATTTTGTGGCACACAAAAGGCTTGTAATGGTCAATAACCACAATTTCTTATTGTAGTCCACCTGAAATTTATATACGCTTCATTTTTGGGTCCATGGCTTAAAATAAACTGAAAAATCAGATGAACAGCATGGATGTACAATTCATACATTAAAGTAGACCCTACAGTAGGTCCCACCCACACTGTTGGTTCTGCTAGCTCCAATGGGCTCTGACTTGAGTCATTTTTGGAACCATCATCTCTGTCACATCCAAATTGTGCTTCAAGTAGGCTCCAAGCTGCACTCCTTCAATGCTTGTCGATGGTGTAAAAGCTCTGTGGGCCCACCATAATGTATGCGTTTTGGATCACATGTGGATCCATGTACACTATGCCACAAATTAAATATATCATACTTTTGGTGTATGTTCATGAGAGGGTTCATAACCAGGTAGTTGCTGGACTAATCATGTTCATCTTTAGCCCTGGGTCATATAGACGGATATATATATATATATATATATATATATATATATATATATATATATATATATATATATATATATATATATATATACCATCATTGGCTATCAAGTGTTTGCAGCCTAATGACCCATTTCATGTACACAAGTAATATTTATTGTATGCTATAACACCCAATACTTTTTAGTACTCCTGTATTATCTTGAATCCATCATCCATCAATTCCATAATATATCATTGCATGATTTATTACTAAATCACGCTAAATTGACCATCTAGTTTGGAAATCAAATGTTAAAATTCACCCGGATGGTCTTTAGAACCTATGGGACTATTGACGAACAATTTTCTAGCAATCTAACTATTAGGAGTAATCTTCGTCTATAAATCAAGCTATCTAATCGACAACTTATTAAATCAATAGCTACATTTTCCTGTAGAGAGTCTTTAGGTCACTTGGAACCGGTGAGAAGTGTTTCTAAAACAATTTTGTTATTGGATCTCAAGATCCAACCACTGAAATTGAAAATCAAATTGAATTTGAAATAGGACATTAAATTAAGACTCACATCATCTTATCAAAGGTCAAATCATTAAAACCAACCATTAGATTTCTTATAGATATTTTAAGGGACTCCTAGGATTGTTGATGTTTATTTAAACTAGACCAAAGACTCAAAGAATAGTTAAGATCAAGTTAGGAAACTATTCGATAATCCGGATTGTTTATAATAAACAAATAAAATGATTTTCATTAATTTTGGTCCACTTAAACAATGAATCCACTTCATTTTCGGGTCCAAGGTGTAGGAAGACTTGACTAGTAAAATGATCGGCCCTGATCATAGAAACCGATTTCAATCCACCATTGAATCAACTCGCGTGTGCAATAGCGGCTGTGCACTCGATGTGCATCGAACCAGCCATGGGTAAAAGTCAGGTTCGACTTGACGATTTTTATAAAAGGAGATTTCTCTCCTGTCTTTTTTATTTTATTTGGGAATTTGACCGTACTGGACTCGATGTATGGCCAAATTCCATAGAGATTTAACCTTTCAAATATTCTGAGGGTGGCCTTCTGACAAGCTAACGAAAATTACTTAGACCAAAATGCCCTTATCCTCGGTTAAGTAATTGTAAAGTTTTTCAGTGAATAAGAGTCTATGTGGTATTTAATGTCAAGAAAGTGACGTGTACAGAACCCTTTTTTTGGGTGTGGGCAAGGCCCAACTTGTGGGGCCCACACTGATGTATGGGTATAATCCATGTTGTTCATCCTTCTTGTTGTATCATTTTAGGGCTAGGGCCCAAATATTAGCCTGGTCCAAAGCTAGTGTGGGCCACATAATAGAAACCAATGTTAATAGTGTCACCCACATCGATACTTTCCATGCTCACTGTGATGTTTGTTAGAAGTGGACACTACTCAAGTCAGGACTTTTTGAGCCCACTGCGAGCTGACTGAAAAGGTGAACGAAACGGATCACCTCATTGTGGGCCTTATGCTATTGTACCAATGGCTATCCATTCATTTGGCAGTAAAGTAAGTGAACATGTAACAACTTCGAGTCATATAACATGACAACCACGACTAGGGCTGTACACAAACTAGGCTAGCCTGGTTAGCTTGCTCGACTTGGCCCAAAAAAGCTTGACTCGGCCCGACCCATAACTGAGTTCAGGTCGAGACAGGCCATTTTCTTCAACCCGAAACTGAGTTCGGGCCGAGTTCGGATAGGTCCCAGTTCGACCCGACCCGACCCGACTCGGTCAAGTGGTGTGTGTGTGTGTGTGTGTATGTATATATATTTCAAAACCCTACCCGTCCCTTCCCCTTTACCCTTCTGGGATAGTTCATCGCCCATCTTTGAAGTGACAGTGACGCAGCCACCTCACAGACGTATAACTTGAACGGCCTAGATTCATCCAAATACAAAAAGGAATTATAATGTCCTGATTAGTTAGATTTTTTGTGCAGTCTATAGTTCAACTATCTAAACTGTTGATCGAGGGCCTTGTAATGGGACACAGATTACCTACCAAAGCACTTCCCATGAACTTACTGTAAGGTTTGAAACTGGCCCGAACTCGAGCCGAACTCGCCTGATTGCTAACCGGGCCAAGTTCGGGCTGGACATGTTGGCTCGGTGACCAGGTCGGGCCGGGTTCGAGCTGGGTGTGGCTGGTGACCAGGTCGGACTGGGTTGAGCCTAGTTCGACTCGGATCGACTTGTGTACACCCCTAACCACGACCCATATAACATGACAACTATGACCCATGACAACTACAACCCATGACAACCATGACCTATATAACGTGACACAACCCATGAAAACTACGATCTATGACAACCACGACCCATACAACATGACAACCATGACCCTTGCTACATTACAACCACGACCCATATAACATGACAATCATGACCCTTCCCACATTACAAGCACGACCCATATAACATGACAACCACGACCCATGATAATCACGACCCAGATAACATGACAACCTCGACCCTTGCCACATTACAACCATGACCCATATAACATGACAACCAAGACCTCGACCCTTACTCCATTACAACCACGACCTCGACCCTTACTCCATTACAACCACGACTTTAATATGTAGCCTTCAATTCATTTTTTGGTACTGTAGCTAGTGAATAAGTAACAATCCGTACCTTAACACATCGTAACCCCAACCCTTGATATATCACAACCCCTACCCTTAACACATGACAACCATGACAACCTCGACCCATATAAATTGAAAACCTACCATTGAAAACCTTTTGGAGGCCATAAAATTTCTGGATATAACTCTTTTTTGGCCTATGAAGTTAAATTAAATTCTAAATCCCATGGATGGATTGTTACTTGTTCACTGCCTACACTACCAAAAATGGATCAAAAGTTATATATTAAGGTCGTGGTTGTAATGGAGTAAGGGTTGAGGTGGTGGTTGTCATGTTGTATGGGTCGTGGTTGTCATGTTATATAGGACGTGGTTGTCATGGGTCGTAGTTGTCATGTTATATGGATCGTGGTTGTCATGTTATATAGGTCACGATTGTTACATGTTCACTTCCTTTACTACTAAATGAAAGGATAGCTATTGGTACAATAGCCTAAGGCCCATAATGGGATGATCTGTTCCATCCACCTTGTCGGCCAGCTCGCAGTGGGCCTAAAAAGTCTTGATTTGGGAAGTCTCCACTTATAACAAACATCACAGTGAGCTTGGAAAGTTTCAATAGTGGCTGCCAATGTCACCATTATTTTCTATTATGTGGCCCACATGACCTCCGGATCAAGTAGATATTTGGGCCTTAGCCCTACGATGACATGGCAAAAAGGATGGGCTGGCGTGGATTATACACATATATCAATGTGGGCCCACAAGTTGAAAATGCTAAATCCTAACGTAGGCAGGTAGACTAGCCCTGATTAAACATGTGTTGTCCAGTGTCCTTATCCACATGTTCGTAGTAACGAAACTTCCCACCAAGGTTAGTGACATGATTGGGCCTACCGAGTGGTTGTCGCTGACCCAAGTGAGGCATCTCCTCTTACAAGTAGTGCTCGACCACATTTTTTATGAGGGTATATGTACTTCTGCAGCCGCCGATAAATATATCCGGTCGGGCTCCGCCTCGAGCGAACTCACTGTTGGGCTAGTTTGGCAGTGCATCAGATCTTGTGGGGATAGGAAAGCATGGTCCAAGTGGGTGTGGCACAAATCTCCCCCCAAAACTCTCATTATTTAATTGGAAGATCATCCATAATCCGGTCCCAATGGATGCCAAAATTCAGAGTAGAGGAGTCTGCATCACTTCGATGTCTGCCTGTTGTGCTCCAGCTGCCATGCCCCAAATCAAAACAGTCGATCATGTTTTCTTCTTGGGTGTCACCGCTCAACAGGTTTGGGTACATTATGGAAGACTCTTTAACATCCAGAGGCATACCACCTCTATGACAGTTAGTAGGGCCAGTACAAGGTGGGCAACCCCAACATCTATGGGTAGATTTTTTTCTCTTAAGGGGCCTCATTCTTGCCTTCATATTTTGGGAGCTATGGAATGCCAGGAATGTCGCCTGCTTCGATGGCTCTAAGATTCGTATCGCTAGGGTCATCTCAAACATCACCTATTGGATTTCCCTAATCGGTCCCCTCTTTCCATTACCTAAGTCCCCTAAACTATCCACAATGATAACTCTCAACGCCTTAGGGATTAACAGACCTATACCCATCCTGGTTGGGTTTCAAGTCGTCAAATGGGTTAGACCCCATCATGAATGGCTCAAAATCAATGTAGATGGATAAGAGTTGGGCAACTCGGGCCCCTTATGAGGTGGTGGAGTTGGAAGGAATACCGCAGGTGATTTCCACTTTGCCTTCTCCACTGGATATGGCTTCGGCTCCAATACAAGGGTAGAGATCAAAGTGATACTTGATAGCCTCAATGAGTGTGCGAGGCTTAGTTTCATTGAGGTGGAGGTGGCGAGTGATTCAAAATCAGTGGTCTCAGCCCTCTCTAAACAATATCTTTGCACGTGGTCCATGTGGTATTGGAATAATAGAATCAGCTCTGTCAAGCACAATATGGAAGTTGGCATTGCCCACACCCATAGGCAGGCCAACTTGGTTGTGTATGGTCTAGCCCGGTTAGGGAGTGATGGGCAACAAAACTGGCTCTTCCGTTCGCTGGGAGAACTCCCCCCTCCCATTCGTGGTCTGTTGTACCTAGACAGAGTTGGCCTAGGCAACCTACTGGAAGCATAATGAGTGCGGATCCTCTGTTCCGTGGAAATAGCGAGCAGATGAATCCAATATTATCATTGGTCCATGTCACTGTAAGTGCCACATCACTGTTTTTTTTAATATATTAAAAAATTTTACATTTCATGGAAAGTCTAAGGCCATTAGACAGTTTCGTTTGGAAATCGGATTGCATACCAATTACGGTACCTTCTTGCTCTTATCGTACTGAGTAAACTTAGTTGGGCCCACCTTGTATGCATGTGGTCTATCCAGGCCGTCCATCCATTTTTCCATCTAATTTAATGGGTTGAGCCCAAAATTAAAGTATATCCAAATATCAAGCAGATCATACAACTGTAAACAGTGGGGGTAATGATTTCCACCATTGAAACATTGTTAGGCCCCATAGTGGTGTTTATTTGTCATCCAACCTGTTCATAAGATCATGCAGTCACAGATGAAGAGAAAACACAAATATATGTTGATCCAAAACTTTTGTAGCCCTAAGAAATTTTGAACGTAAACGTTCAATTAACTATTTCCTAAGGTGTGGTCCATTTAAAGCTTGTATATGCTTCATTTTTTGTCTCAAGCCCTAAAATTATCTGGTAAAATTGATGGACGGAGCAGAAAATACATAAATCATGGTGGACCTCACAGAGTTTACTCGGTACATTAACGTTAGTGAGTTACTCACTACACAGTCAGCTTCCTTCCATTTGGGGATTTGGCGCATGAGTTACTTACTACACAATCAGGTTCCTTCCATTTGGGGATGTGGCGCATGTGTTTAGTAGCAAGCATGGGTTCAGAAGCGAGACTCACTACTAAAGTGACATCACGTAGTTATGTCGGTCCCACCATGATGTATGTTTTGTATGCACATCGTCCATCCATTTGGAGAGATCATTTTAGGGCATGAGCCAAAGAATGAATTCAATCCAAAACTCAAGTGGACCCCATCACAGAAAACAATGAAGAGAGTACGCTCACCATAAAAAACTTCTAAGGGCCACAAAAGTTTTCGAGCAAGCAGATATTTGTGTTTTCACTTCTTTAATATTTGTGTTAACTTATGAATAGGTTAGATCTCAAATAAAGATCACGGTGGACCTTAGGAAGGCTTTAACGGAGGACGTTACTCTCCTCATTATTCTCTATGGTGGGGTTAACCCTGGCTTTGGATCTACCTCATTCTTTTGATCATTCCCTAAAATGATCTCTCCAAATGGATGGACAGTGTGGATACAACACATACATCATGGTGGGCCCTACAAAACTTGGTGGTGTCACTTCAGTAGCACGTCTAGCTACTCAATGTGTTGGTAGCTAATCCACCTCCAATTTCTTTCTTCTAAAATTTAATTAGGCCCTGTCATCTCACAATAATTTTATAAGATTAAAAATATATATATATTTACAAAATCTGCTTGATTAGCAAGGAATATTAGTTGCGACCCAGGATGAGTGATGTCCATAGGATCCTCACTGTGGCCTCACATTTATCTATGCATTGTATATCTACTCCATCCATCCGTTTACTCATATAATTTTAAGACTCGACCCAAATCGTTACTTGTGATCGGGTCAGATTTAGTCCGGATTAGTCCAGGACAGACCCGGACTCGGATCGGGTTAGGCATGCTGGACTCGGTACCGAGTCAGGTCGAGTTCGGGTCAGGCCTATTTCAAAACTGAATCGAGTCAGGTCAGCCCTAACTCAGTTTGAATCGACTCATGCCCACCTCTAACCATGATGGTGGTTTTTTTATCCACACTGTTTATCCATTTTACCCACTTACATTAGGGCATGAGTCTAAAAATAAATAGATCAATATCTCGATTGGACCACACCATAGAAAAAGTGGTGATTGAACACATACCATAATAAACTTCGTAGAACCTAGCTAATGTAATGTTTATTTTCTATCTAACCAACTGATAACGTCACAAAGACATGGATGAAGAGAAATACAAATATCAGCCTGATCCAAAACTTTTGTAGGCCCCAATAAGTTTTTAAGCTTCTGATCATCCATGTTTCTTGTGGTGTGGTCCACCTGAGATTTGGATCTTCCTCAATTTTGTGCTCATGAACTACAATGATTTGTAAAAATGGATGGATGGCGTATATAAAATACATACATCATGGTGGAGCTAATAGAGCTATTCCAATAACACACAGTACTATAGTTTATGGTATATACTACCAATGTCCCCTTTGTCAAAAGCACTTATGTGAGCAAACAGTCAGTGGCTCAGGTGGGCCATACTATAAAGTTTTCTAAAAAAAAATCAACCTGAACCACAAGGCGTATCATCCCATTTTAGGCCACAAGCCAAAAAAATCAATTCTATTTATAATTCAAGTTGACCACATGATTGTAAATAGTGTATAGACAATCCCCGCCTTCTAAATTATTTCCATTAGTCTGGCCCAAGTGATTCATGTATTGGTATGATTTTTGGCAAAAAGTTTTTTTTTTCTTTTTTTAAATTATTTTTTTATAATAATCTAATTGTTGAAGTGGATTTTAATGTAAGTATCACCAACTGTAGTACTGTGCGTTATTAGAAAAGCTCTATTGGCACCACCATGATGTATGTATTTTATCCACGCAGTCCATACATTTTTACAAATCATTATAGTTCATAAGCACAAAATTAAGGAAGATCCAAATCTCAGATGGACCACACCACAAGAAACATTGGTGATTAGAAGATTAAAGACTTTTTGGGGGCTACAAAAGTTTTGGATCAAGCTAATATTTATATTTTCTCTTCATCCATGTCTTTATGATGTTATCAGTTGGTTGGATGGAAAATAAATATTACATTGGTCTCTACATAGTTTATAATAGTATGTGTTCAATCACCACTTTTTCTATGGTGTGGTCCACTTGAGATATCAATATATCTATTTTTAGATTCATGCCCTGATGTAAGTGGACAAATTGGATAAAATAGTGTGAATAAAAAAAAACCATCATGGTTAGAGGTGGGCATCGAGTCGATTCAAACCGAGTTAGGGCTCTCCCGACTCGATTTGGTTTGAAAATAGGCCTGACCAGAACTCGACTTGACTCGGTACTGAGTCCAGCACTCCTAACCCGATTCGAGTCTGGGTTTGTCCTGGACTAATCTGAACTGAATCTGACCTGATCACAAGCACTGATTTGGGTCGAGTCTTAAAATAATACGAGAAAATGGATGGATGGAGTAGATATACAACACATAGATCAAAGTGGGCCCTCGGTGAGGATCCCACAGACATCACTCATCCTGAGTCGTAGCTAATATTCCTTACTAATCGAGTAGATTTTGTAAATATTTTTTTATCTTATAAAATTACCATGAGATGACATCGCGCCTAATTAAATTTTAAAAGAAAGAAATTGGAGGCAGATTAACTACTGACACGTTGAGTAGCTAGACTCACTACTGAAGTGATGCCACCAAGTTCCGTGGGGCCCACCATGATGTATGTGTTGTATCCACATTGTCCATCCATTTGGAGAGATCATTCTAGGGCATGATCAAAAGAATGAGGTAAATCCAAAGCTGGAATGAACCCCACTATAGAAAATAGTGAGGAGAGTGATATCCACCGTTGAAGCCTTCCTAAGGTCCACCATGATTTTTATTTGAGATCTAACCTATTCATAAGTTAACACATATATTAAAGAAATGGAAACACAAATATCAGCTTTAACGAAAACTTTTGTGGCCCTTAGAAGTTTTTTAATAGTGAGCATACTCTCTTCATTATTTTATGGGGTGGCTTCCATTCGAGTTTTGGATCTGATTCATTCTCTAGCTCATGCCCTAAAATGATCTCTCCAAATGGATGGACGGTGTGGATATAAAACATACATCATGGTGGTACCGACATAACTACGTGACATCACTTTAGTAGTGAGTCTTGCTACTCAACCTATGCGTTGAATCCCCAAATGAAACCTTAAGTTAACACAGACATTGAAGAAGGGAAAGCATCAGCTTGATGGAAAACTTTTGACCCTTAGAAGTTTCTAATGATGGGCGTGACTCTCTCCACCATTTTTTTTGGTGGGGTCCACTTGAGTTTTGGATCTAATTTATTTTATGGCTCATGCCCTAAAATGATCTCTCCAAATGGATGGACGGTGTGGATACAAAACATACATTATTGTGGGACCCATGTAACTAGGTTACGTAACTTTAGTAGCGAGTCTTGCTACTCAACCCATGCTCTAAATCTAAATCTCCAAACTGAAGGAAGCAGATTGCGTAGTAACTCACTATGTTAGCGTAACAAGTAGACTATGAGGGGTCCACCAAGATTTATGCATTTTATCGGCGCTATCCATCGATTTCTCCAGTTGAGCCCAAAAATGAAGCATATACAATGTTCAAATGGACCACACCATAGGATGCAGTTGAATTGAACGTTTACCGTTGAGAATTTCCCGGGGGCTACAAAAGTTTTGGATCAAGTTCATATTTGTATTTTCTCTTCATCCATGCCGGTATGGGTATGATCTTATGGACAGGTTGGATGACAAATAAACATCACTGTGGGGCCTAGCAAGTTTTCAACGGTGGAAATCATTATCCCCACTGTTTATAGTGATATGATCCACTTGATATTTGGATATACTTCGATTTTGGGCTCAACCCCTTAAATTAGATGAAAAAAAATGGATGAACGACCTGGATAGACCACATAAGTACAATGTGGGCCCAACTAAGTTTACTCTGTACAGTGAGAGCAAGAGTGTATCGTAATCAGTATGCAATCCGATTTCCAAACGAAATCGTCTAACGGCGGGGCGCGGATTAGGTACTACCTCCGCCTGTTCCGAGCTCCAGACAGGCGGAAGCTCCGTGGGCCATTGATGGGCCACCGTGATGTATGATGCTTATCCACACTGTCCATATCTCTTTTCATATTATTCTAAATATCCTGTATCAAAATAAAGACAGATCCAATGCTCAAGTGGACCACATCATATGAAGCAGCGTTGCTAAGGACGCCCACTGTTGAAGCATTTTTAGGGCCCATTTTGTCATTTATTTTCCATCCAACTCCTTGATATGATCATATACACCTGGATGAAGTGAAAAAAACAAATATCATCTTGATCTAAAACTTCTATGGTAAGAATTTTTCTATGGTAGTAATTTAACCCCCACCTTGCGGCCCATTTGAGACTTGGATATTTTAATTTTTTTGATAATATTCTAAAACAATATGAAAAAATGGATAAACGGTGTTGGATAAAGTTCATATATCATCGGTGGCCCCTCAATGACCCTCGCAGCCTCCGCGTGTACCTAGCTCGGAAGTGGCGGGGGTCGTACCTAATCCGGTCGCCTAACGGCGTTAGAATTTTCCTGAAATGTAATTTTTTTTAATATATTAAAAAAGCTGGTGATGTGGCACTTACAGTAACATGGACTAGTAATATATTGGATTCAGCAGCTCGCTGTTTCGAAGAAACAGAGGATCGATCCGCGCTAAAGCATAATACGCTTTTCCTTCCTTTCTTAGCTACTTTACTTTACTGTAGGTGAGCTTGCTTTGTCGATGGTGTGCCCGAAAGTAACCTGCTGTAAAGTCGATAATTGTAATGGAATCTGTAGTTAAATCCTACAAGGATATGCGGCCTCGAACGAATTATGCAAACTGATTTTTCTTCTTTGGCTTCTACCAGAAATTTCGGGTCCTCTGATGAGGGCCCAACAATACATAAAGGTGCTTTGAAGAAATTATTCTGAAGGTTCCTTCCATATCATTCATCGACCAGCCAGTTTAGCAAACAATCTGTACCACTCGCTTCAATGGGGTGGCCTTTCTCATCAGTTTCATGGCTCATCTTCTCATTTCTTCATCTGCTAACTTGCACTGCTGAAGACAGGATCACCTTGGGCCAATCCATCAGTGCAAACCAGACGATAACCTCTTCCAATGATCTCTTCGCATTGGGCTTCTTCAGTCCACATAATTCTACCAATCGCTACGTTGGGATTTGGTACAACCAGATTCCCAATCAGACGGTCATATGGGTGGCCAACACAGAAAAACCACTTACAGATTCCAACGGAGTCCTTACAATCACCGACGATGGGAATCTGGTGGTCTTTGATGGGTACAGAAAGATACTTTGGTCATCCAAAGTTACCATGGTCATTGAAAATAGTATTATGGCAGTACTCATGGATAATGGAAATCTTGTTTTGGGACGAACTGTTCAGATGGTCGTGTGGCAGAGCTTTGACAGCCCCCTCGGTTCATTTCTCCCCGGCATGAGAGTGTCTTTGAATAAAAAAACTGGAGAAAACATCCGTCTTTTGTCATGGAAAGATGTAAATGACCCAGCTATCGGGCAATATTCTTGTGGTATTGATCCTCGCACGCATCATCAGACCATCATCTGGAAGGGGCCAGATATGTACTTTAGGGGTGATGTATGGCAAGAATTCACGGCTGCCATTAGGCCTGACGGGGATCGCCAGTTTGTGGGCTATACTGCCGTCGTCATCAACAATGATGAAATTTCTATTCAGTTCACCATCTCGGACAATTCTATCATGCTAAGGCAGGTGTTAACCCCAATGGGGAAAATTCAGTTGCAGGCATGGCAAGAGAATTCAACAGAGTGGAGAATTTTAATGTGGATACCAACAAATGAATGTGATTTGTATACTCGATGCGGTCCATTTGCAAGCTGTGATAATAGCAGCTTACCATTGATGTGTAAGTGTTTGAAAGGGTTCGAACCCAAAATCCAGAAAGACTGGGATTCAGGGAATTGGTCTGGCGGTTGTGTGAGGCGAAAGCAATTAGATTGCCAAAAGGGAGATGGATTTTTGAAGGTGGAGAGGACAAAACTGCCAGATTTTTCAATATCAACAGATGGAATTGTTAGTAGAAGAGAGTGTGAACTGGCATGTCTCAGGAACTGTTCTTGCACTGCTTATGCCCATGATAATGCAAGCGGCTGGGGAGAGTGGAAATGTGTGATTTGGGTTGGGGATTTGATAGATCTTGTGGGCAATAGAGTAGGAACAGTCGATCTCTACGTGCGTCTGCCGGCAGCCGAATTAGGTATGCATGTTTCAGCCCCCCTATTCATTTCATTGGATTTTTATTATTTTGGTTTAGGTAATGAAAAATGATTTGGGTTTGCAGCATTTGCCATGGGCAATCAATGGGATCCGTCTCTCTAGTGGGTGGCACTTTGGTTGGGCCATGATGCGAAAATCACTTTTGATCTTGACCACTGAATTTCCCCATAGAATCTGGCTGTGGTGTTTTGTTTTGATCCATCTGTTTGAACACCACTAACCGATGGTCGAGATCATCTGGTTGAGGAACATGGTCCGTTCGTGCTACACCCAGAAGATAGGCGGCTCTGATGATCAGTTCGATGCTTGCATCTGAAAATTCAACCATAAACCATAACCAAAGGAATTTCGAGAACTACCGAATTTGGAATTTATACTCTAAATAGGGCCTCTTTCAAGAAATAAACACACTGCACATAGCAGAAAGACATACCTGGGAGCCAGAATCTTGCAGCATTCACAATGCACAGAAGGGAACAACCATACCCTACAAAACGAAGCCAACCACCCAAGGAAAGGGCCGAACAAAACCTTCGGACAGTCAGCCCTCACCCTTTGAAAGGTTTTTTCTTTTTTTCTAATCGATCCCACTCCTACATTGCCTAACAAGAGCGGGCCTTTCATGAGGGTGTGCAGCTCATCTCGACTTCTATATAGTTTGTCAGTTAAACCCCTCGCTACCTAATTGATGGGGTTTTTTCCCCGTCTTCGACCGGTCGTGGGAGGTGCTCGACCGGTCGTGGGAGGTGCTCGACCGGTCGTGGGTTCGAGCCCTGGCACGACTCGAAGTCCGCGGCCGAGTTCGTGCTTTGTTTTTTCTTGTGCAGCTAGGACTGGTCGTGGAGAGCTACGACCGGTCGTAGGTGGTCTACGACCGGTCGTAGGAGAGCCAGGACTAGTCGTAGGTTACGCGGGTTGTTCGGCGATTTTGCGCGAAACTGCAGATTTGAGTCCTTTTGCAACTGGGATGAGGAAAGGAGTTTCCCAAAACTATAAAAGGGGTTGCCTAGGGTTTTCTAGGGATCACAAGAGAATGCAAGAGGGTTTCCTAAAGCTTTACAAGAGATTTGCTAAAGGGTTTAGGGCTATCAAAGGTGAGAGAGAGGAGAAAAGAGAGAGGAAGCTTATAGAAGGGAGGTTACGCTCGTGGAGGTTCTCTACATTGCAATCTACATCTCGCCGCTTCTATGTCCTCGTAATCGGTTAGATCTCTCCGTTTTCTCTATTTCTCTTATTGTTTATCCACTCTGCGTGAGTGAAGAAGGTTGTAACGTTCTACTTCATAGTGGATTGTTGATGGCACGAGGTCCCGTGGTTTTTACCTCTTTGAGGGTTTTCCACGTAAAAATCTCTTGTGTGGTGTGTGTGATTGTTGCTTTGATTTATTTCATTGCTTTATCCATAATTCTGGTTTGTTACGGAGGGCTAGATCCTAAGGTTTTGTGCAAGGCCCCCAACAAAGTGGTATCGAGCTAAGTTCATTGAACGGGTAGGATCGGTTTGAATTATGGAAGGTGGCTCAAGGATGATCGGACCTCAATGGTTCTTGGACCATATGGAAGGCTAAGATGGAGGACTTGCTTTATTGCAAGGACCTATATTCTCAATCTCGGTGCATATCGGCAAAATCCAAGGATATGACTGATGATGATTGGAAGAAGATGGACTAGAAAGGCGGTGGGGTTTATCGGACAATGGTTGGATGATTCCGTGTTTCACCATGTGTCTCTACGAAACCTCGGTAGAAGCCTATGTCATTTGAAATTACAAGGGTGTATGAGAGGAAGACAGTAGGTAATAAAATATTTCGATAAGGCGACTTGTAAATCTCAAGTTCAAGGATGGTGGTTCTGTGGCCGAGCACATGAATGAGGTCGACAATATAGTGAACCAACTCACCTCTATGAAGATGGTCCCTGGATGATGAATTGCAGGCTTTACTATTGCTTAGTTCATTGCTGACGGTTGGGAGACATTGGTGGTGTCTCTAAGTAACTCGCGCAGGACGGGATATCCATGGAACAGTGCAGTTGTCTCTTCAATGAGGAGACAAGGAGAAAGTCTCAGGGTCTACTCAACAAGAGGCGCTTGTGACGCAGAACGGGGGAGAGGAAAGAACACGGGAAGGGCGGGAAGGCCCGAGATAAATCAAGAGGCAAGTCGAGTAACGAAAAGAGGTTGAATCTTTGGAATTGTGGCAAGAAGGGCCACTACAAGCATGAATGTCGTGGTAAGAAGAAAACAAGAAAGGAAAAGGGAAGGAAGAAGAATCGATTCCACTTGCGGTCGCTTCGGATGGCGACATGGTAGTTATTCTTTTCTAAGATCACGATGTATGTCTCACGGCCACGAGTCGGGGCACCGACCGGGTGATAGACTCGGGAGCTTTTTTCATGCGACTCCACCAGGGACTCCTTCACAAGCTACAAGTCGGGTGACTATGGGATTTGTGAAGATGGGAAATTCTCGGCGTATCAAAGATCGTGGGAGTCGGTGATATTTGTGTGAAGACCGATGTGGGGCACATTGGTTCTCGTGGATGTGAGGCATATCCCGGACCTTCGCCTCAACTTGATGTAAAACGGGAAGGCTGGATGATGATGGCTATGAAAGCGGTTCTTTGGTGGGCGATGGAAGCTCATCAAGGGTTCGTTGATCGTGGCTAAAGGAAAGAAGTGTTGCACCTGTACAAGGCAAGTGTCGGTATGTGCAAGGGTGGGTTGAAAACCAATTGGAAGATTCGGCTATGGACATGTGGCACGGGCGTCTAGGCCACATGAGTGAAAAAGGGCTTCACTACTAGCGAGAAGCACTCCTTCAGGTACGTGACAGTATGCCTCTCAAAACTGTCTTGATTGTTTATCGGGGAAAAAGATAGAGTTTCATTTATTAAAGCGCTTCTCATGTTAATAAAGTGCATGCATTAGATTTGGTTTATTCGATGTTTGTGGTCCTATGAGGACAAAAACCTTGGGTGGGGCATTGTATTTTGTCACTTTTATAGATGATGCATCTAGGAGGGTTTGGGTTTATGCTTTGAAATCCAAGGACGAGTCTTTGGTGTGTTTAAATTTGTTTCATGCTATGGTCGAGAGAGAGACAGAGTAGATCATTGAAGTGCATCCGCACCGACAATGGTGGTGAATACATTGGCGACTTTCACGATTACCCAAGTCCTGTGGTATACGGCATGAACAGACGGTTCCCAAGACCCCAAAGATAATGGTGTAGGCGAGCGAATGAATCGCACCATTGTTGAGAGAATCGGATGCATGTTATCCCATGCGAAGTTGCTAAGACGTTAGGGGAGAAGCAATGACGTATGGTGTATTTGATGAGGTCTCCATCACCCCCGTTGAATGGAGAAGCTGAAGGTGTGGATGGACGGGATCCATCGTACGGTCATCTCAGGTATTTGGATGCAGGACATCCGTTCACGTACCAAAGGACGAGAGGTCAAGCTCGATATGAAGATCGAGCAAAGTGTGTGTTCTTAGGGTACGGTGATGAAAAATTCGGTTACAGGTTATGGGATCCGACCGAGAAGAAGCTCGTCGGGAGCAGAGATGTGGTTTTCTTTGAAGATCGGTGTATCGAAAGACATTGGTAAGCGAGAGAAGAACCACCTAGTTCGGGTGAGCTAGAGGACATGGATCCGATTACTCCTCCCGTGGTGCCCGATGACGGGGGGAGTCAAAGACCAGGTGCGAAGGACGAGGGAGTTCCTTGAAGATGGACTGGGGGCGAGCCCCACTTGATCCACCCACTGTTGAGCCACGGGTGAGGAGGTCATCAGATGGAGTACATACAGAGTTCAAGAGGTACTCACCGCACGAGTACATTATGCTAACCGATGGGGAGAGCCGAAGATTATTCGAGGCCCTGGCCGAGCGAGCATAAGGAGGAGTGGTTGAAAGCTATGCAAGAGGAGATGGAATCCTTGCATAAGAACCACACCTATGACATGGTGAAAGCGCACTAAGGGCAAGAAAGCTTTGAGCAACAAGTGGGTGTTGAAAGAAGGTTGAGCAGAAGAATTCATGACGAGGTTCAAGGCCGGACTTGTGGTTAAAGGGTTTGGTCGGAGGAAAGGCATAGACTTCGAGGAGATATTCTCACCAGTGGTGAAGATGACATCCATACGGGTGTTGCTTGAAGTTCAAGGCTAGCATGGATCTGGAGATAGAGCGGTTAGATGTTAAACCGCCTTTCTCCATGGTGACTGGAAGAAGAGATCTACATGCACCAACCCGGAGGGTTCGAAGTCAAAGGCAAGGAGCATATGGTGTGTAGGTGAGGAAGAGCTTGTATGTGGTGAAACAAGCTCCACGGCAATGGTACAAGAAGTTCGATTCGTTCATGTTAAAGCATGGGTATGACAGAACGGAGTCGGTTTTGTGTGTTCACGCGTAAGTTCTCGGATGGTGATTTCTTAGTAATTCGCTTTATTATACGTTGATGACATGCTCATCATGGGAAAAGACATCAAGAAGATTAACAGTCGAAACAGGAGTTGGGCAAGTCTTTTTGCGATGAAAGACTTTACAGACAGATCCTAGGAATGGAGATAACCCGTGATGTAGCTGAGAAAACTTGGCATTCACAAGAGCGGTATATTGAGAAAGTCTAGAAGCGGTTCAATATGAATGCTGTGGCTTGTCGGTACTCCACTAGATGGTCACTTTTGATTGAGCGTGGCTAATGTCCCAAGACGAAGGCGGAGGTGGAAGAGATGCGAGAAGATACCCTACGCGTCACACTGTAGGAAGTTTGATGTATTGCTATGGTGTGTACACGCCCGGACATAGCATATGCGGTTGGTGTAGTCGGTCAGGTATCTTGCCAATCTGGCAAAGAACATTGGGCGATTGTAAAATGGATACTACGGTATCTAAGATCATCCGGGTTGAGCCTATGCTATGGTTTGTAAACCTGTGTTGAGGGCTACACGGATGCAGATATGGCGAGGTGACATAGACTCAGGAAGTCTACATCGGGGTTCATGTTCACATTTGCGGGGGGAGCGGTTTCTTGGGAGCAAGCTACTGAAGGTCGTAGCATTGTCGCCATGACGGAGGCGAAGTAATACATTGCGGTCACGAAGCATGTAAAGAGATGCTTTGGATGAAAAAGGTTCCACAGGAACTTAGCACGAAGGGAGGAGCACGTGGTCTATTGCGATAGTCGAGTGCTATACACTTGAGCAAGAATCCAAGTCGGCATTCCAAGTCGAAGCACATAGAGATTCGGTATCTTGGATCGGGGATACTTTGGAACAAAAGGTGTTACTGGCTTGAGAAAGTCCACACGGACGATAATGGGTCGGACATGATGACCAAGGCTTTGCTCAAGGGCAAGTTTGAGGTTTGTAGAAACACGGGTGGCTTGAAGAAGGTGGATCCCTCCCGGGTCAAAAAGGGGAGATTTGATGGGGTTTTTTCCCCGTCTTCGGCCGGTCGTGGGAGGTGCTCGACCGGTCGTGGGAGGTGCTCGACCGGTCGTGGGTTCGAGCCACGGCACGACTCGAAGTCCGGGCCGAGTTCGTCTTTGTTTTTTACTTGTAGCTAGGGCGGTCGTGGAGAGCTACGACCCCGTAGGTGGTTCTACGACCGGTCGTAGGATGGACTAGTCGTGGGAGTTACTGCAGATTGTTCGCGATTTTGCGCGAAAGCATGTTGAGTCCTTTCGCATGGCGGGATGCGGAAAGGAGTTTCCCAAAACTATAAAAGGGGTTGCCTAGGGTTTTCTAGGGATCACAAAAATAGCAAGAGGGTTTCTAAAGCTTTGCAAGGGATTTGCTAAAGGGTTTAGGCTATCAAAAGGTGAGAGAGAGGGAGAAAAGAGAGAGGAAGCTTATAGAAGGGAGGTTACGCTCGTGGAGGTTCTCTACATTGCAATCTACATCTCAGCGCTTCTATGTCCTCGTAATCGGTTAGATCTCTCCGTTTTCTCTATTTCTCTTATTGTTTATCCACTCCTGCGTGAGTGAAGAAGGTTGTAACGTTCTACTTCATAGTGGATTGTTGATCTGGACGAGGTCCCGTGGTTTTTACCTCTTTGAGGGTTTTCCACGTAAAAATCTCTTGTGTGGTGTGTGTGATTGTTGCTTTGATTTATTTCATTGCTTTATCCATAATTCTGGTTTGTTCTGGAGGGCTAGATCCTAAGGTTTTGTGCAAGGCCCCCAACACTAATCTGGGTAGGCCATCAGCCACTGAATTTCCTTCCCAAAGGGAGACAGTTTCCAAAACAGAGTTCTTGTCGCCTTGGTGCAGAGAAGATCAAACTTCCTCCAGACATTGAAAGACTTTGGCTAGCTATGATCTATTTTCCAACATTTTACGGCCCTCGAATCTAGCAGCATTACAGCTTAGAGATATTTCCCACATAATAAAAGGAGTCAGTCCCCTAAGAAGTTGAAATCTAGTGGACTCGCACTCCTTGACCATTGCTTTTCTCTCTGTTCAATCGATTGAAAATGAGACATAGGCATGTCAAAAAGATGGGCAAAGTGAGTCGATATCTTAGTCGCAGCGATGCCATGGCAAAAAAAAAAAAAAAAATTTAGTTCCTCTACCTAATAGGATGATTGGGATGACTGATCAAGAGAATGTGCACACAATTGCACAGGCTGATCAGCCTATAGTCTCCAAGGGATGAGACAAATAAGGGTACTGAAAAATGCATGTGGGATGTGCCCTCCTTGAAAGAAGTCGCATGCTACGGCAAATATAAGTAAATAATAAAATTAAAAAATAATAATAATAAAAATAAAATCCGAGTAGGGTATGAGTTCATCCCAGTCTCCGATTGTAAAATCCAAGAGGGGAAAGTGCACGGTGGAACCCATCTTTTGATAGGCACAAATTCCACATGCGTGCATGCAGAGCATAGGATTTACAAAGTATATTTATTTTTACTGTAATAGGTTCATCCAAGGCGAGAAGTTTGCTGGCCATTCTACTATCATCAGCTGCTGCAGCGATGCTTCTTTTGGGCACTTCTGGTTACCTTTTGTGGAGGAGACGCAGGAAAAATGGTACAGTTTTGTCATGTCTGTCCGAGGCTTGCTCAATCACATCCCAACATATTGCAACAAGACACATCAGGACTCTAGCAGCTGGATTTGGGATTTTTTTTGTTGATCCCAACCATCTATTTGATAGGGCTCCCTTGGATGGGAAATGCTAATAGGAGGGAAAAAAATCCACTCAAACTGAATTTTTCAACCCTTAAAATATATAAAAGTTACATATATAGACAATTCATGTTAAAAGCAGAAGAGCCAATTGTGGAAGGGTTGAAATAATCCAATTTACAGCTATCATTTGTTGACTCTCTGCTTACAAAGTGAGACTCGCTTGTGTGGATCATTAGAAGATGATACAGATTCGAACGCTATAGTCCTATTGTATCGTGTTGCAATAGCTCATAATGTATTCAAGCATTCATCTGTCTTTGAACCTCTTCTATACTACTCAAATACTGAGGTTACACATCTCCCTGCATGCCAGCATGGCATATGGTGTAAGATCCAAGCCATACATCAGACGGGACCTGGATGTAAATGCCCTTATCCAACAATCAGAAGCCCGTTAATAAGAAGGGGCAGAATGTATGAAATAAGCACATGGCTTAAGAAGAGTACTCAAAGCATTAACAAAGGGTGAAAAAGTTGCTAACCAGGAAAAAGGAGCGGTGGAAGTGGGTTCTATGCTTTGATAGAGTGCAAGTGTCATGAAAGGGTGAAAAGTCAGTTGCATACGAGTTTTTTTTTTTTTTTTTTTTTTTTTTTTTTTTTTGGTATGGGACCACTCCACCTGACTAGGATTAAATAATAATAATAAAAAAAAGGGCCACTCCCCTTACCTTTGTTGATATGAACAGATGGAGCACCATTAAGTGGTTTGATAACAGCTTTTGTGTTTTGTATTACTCAAACTTATTGTAATTATGTTAAATGGTTATTCCTATCCTTAATTTTAAATTTTTAATTATCAACCTGAACCGGTTGAACATCAAATCCAATGGAGTATTTGGATTTTTGAACTATGACCCAAGTAGTTCTATAGATTCCTCATAGATGTACGTTCATGTATTGATGGCAGATTGTGATTCGTTAGAGGTAACTATCATGGGGGCTTTGCTACAATGCACCCTAACGTGTGAGGGATTATAAGCAGATTGGACCTGCAGTCATGTACACCCAAACAATATATGATAGGTGTCAGAGGAAATAGAGGAGATGGTCCATATTTAAAGGAAAATAGTTGAATGATCGAAGGGTGGAAATATTCATATCTATGAATTTCTGACTATCTTGATCCACAGTGATTCCCATAGCTTGAATAGTTTGGATAATTTGAACCATGACCCTAAATCCAACCTCCTTCTCAGCTCCTCTGTTTCTGTTTTGTTTTCAGTTTTTGTTTCTGTTTTCTCCCCCATATGATAAAACACACCCGAAAAGATGTATTTTTGTGATTAATGCATTGTAGCAATCCACTTAATTCAGTAAAAAAAAAATAATAAATAAATAAATAAATAAAAAATCCAACCTCCTTACATCCCCCCAATGTAAAAACAGAGCAATATGTTGGGTGCATTGTAGCAATGCTTATGTAAAGTTGTTAAGTTGCAAACTGCAGACCTATGAATGCCAAAATCAAAGAAAAGCAAGCCAACTAATATTTTAGACTTTCCATCTTTCGTGTAGCACAACTAAATGAGTTGACTGATCTAATGTTTTGGCTGGGCCACTTATGCAGTGTATTTCACCTGATGCACAAGATAATCTGTTTAACCCAATTTTTTAGATCGTGGATGGGGATTGAAGTGCAACCAACTCAACAAATGTCTATGACTATGTTCATATCTAGATAAAGTCTTCATTACAAGAATAATTTTTCACATTGTTTATTACAAGGGAGGAGAGAAACAAACAAGCCATTTCCCATGCACGGTTTTATCAGTGCTGAAATGCAATACGAGGGACATAACATGCTTCAAAGCGGGACAAATATCTCAGAGCTACCATTGGTCGATTTTGATTGTATAATTGCAGCCACGGATAACTTCTCTCCGGAATATAAGCTTGGAGTGGGCGGGTTTGGCTCCGTTTACAAGGTAATATTACATTTGCATTACATGAATATGGTGATAGTACTTGTTCAGGTAGCGTTGGTAGTGAGAGAAAATACATTGTGGTGTGGGAATATATTTAATAGGAAGTTGTGATCATTTCACTTTTTTCTCTTGATGTCTCTTAAAGGGCACTAAATGTTCATGAGAAAATAAAATAAAATCCATATTAGGGTTCTAATTCAATGACTTGTTTGATGATTGTTTATATGTATCAGATGTTACTTCCACAATATATTTTGTGAGGCCAATTCTTCTACGATGTTGTACTACAATGTGGTAAAATCATCCTCAAAAATGACCTGACCGTGAAAGTGGGATGCCCCAATAAAAGGAGGATACCAACCTCCATGTGAGAAACCACATGAATTTAGAGCCTTTTGAATGATTGTGTTAATTTTTGTGGTATGGCTCACCTGATAATTTGATGAAGCCATACACACACCATAGTGGGCCCCACGCAGATAGTTGGATTACTTTTGTGTATCATCTAGCAACTTTCACATGCAGATGGATATGCTTTTCACACAGTTGTAGAAGTGTTGCAAAATAAGCTTACTTTGCAATTTTGTAGGGGGTACCAGTCTCGATATTTTGTACCTTGCTACTGAAAATACTCTTTCCCATAAAAAGAATTTTTAGTATATATTTCAATTAAATTTATCAGTGGTGACGAAAAAAAAAAACTAATAAATGCATGTACTTGGCCAATAGGGAAAATTCTTGGGGCAAGAAGCAGCCGTGAAGAGACTTTCTAAAAGCTCAGGACAAGGCCTAGAGGAGTTCAAAAATGAAGTAGAACTTATTGCGAAGCTTCAACACAGGAATCTTGTTAAACTTTTGGGTTGGTGTATATACGGCGAAGAAAAGATATTGATCTACGAGTACATGCCCAACAATAGCCTAGATAAATATCTATTTGGTGTGCTCTAACTATCCCTCTCATTTAAAAAAATTCTCAATTTCTCTAGATATGATAAACATTTTCCTGGTTGTATATATATTAACCGTCTACATTTTTTTTTCTCTTGAAATGCTTTTTCTATATCTCTAATAAAAATATTCATCAGACCCAAGCAGACAACCACATCTGGATTGGGGTGTGCGCTTCCGCATTGTTGGAGGGATTGCTCAAGGGCTTCTTTATCTTCATCGATATTCGAGATTACGAGTCATTCATAGAGATCTGAAGGCGAGCAACATTCTATTAGATGGTGAAATGAACCCTAAAATATCAGACTTTGGTTTGGCAAGGATCTTCGGTGGAAATCAAACTCGAGGAAACACTGGTAGAGTTGTGGGGACATTGTAAGTACCATTTATGGATGGCCGTGTGGATGAATTTGTGAATGCGTATGAATCCGTTCACAGATGCTAATTTCTAAAACTTTCACTTTTTAACTCTCTTTTTTTAATGATTGAACTATAGTGGCTATATGTCACCGGAGTATGCAGTACAGGGTGTTTTCTCTGAGAAATCCGATGTATTTAGCTTCGGAGTTTTATTGTTAGAAATCATTAGTGGGAAACGGAGCAGTGGATTTTGGCCTCATGAACAGTGGTCCAATCTTCTAGGATATGTAAGAATCAAACAAGATTTATCTTTTCTTGGTTTAGTCCAACTTCTCTTTTTCAGTTGCTACACAGGATATTGTGTACCAATAGTTCCTACCCACCCATTCACGTTGAGTAGAATCTCTAGACTCATTCAAAGTGGTTCTTCTATCTCATTCCATTTTGGTTGCGCATATAGAATCCTTCTCATCATGAACGAGCAATGGGCCATCTTTTCACTTCTTTGATTTGGAATTTAGCTTCAAGTAGAATTTATTTAATTTTCCATGACAAAGGCGTACCGTTTTCGATTCTTGTAGGCATGGCAATTGTGGAATGAAGGAAGGGGATTGGAGCTGATGGATCGGTTGATGAGTGACTCGCATGTTGCCCATGAAGTGGACAGATGCATCCATGTGGGGCTGTTGTGTGTTCAAGAGAATCCAACTGATCGGCCAACCATGCCTTCTATTGTTCTCATGTTAGGCAATGAAAGTGAAAGACCACCATCACCTAAGCGACCTGCATTTTCGACATGGAAGAGTCCCACGGCTGCTGATCCATCTTTGGATAACTCTGTAAATCATGTGACAATTAGCACCATAGAACCCAGAACATAGTTCTTGCTACTGGCAAAGGAAGATCAGAGGCTGTCTGTTTGTTGGTAGAATGAGGTTTGGATCTTTCATTTCATATGTAAATTACATTTAAGCCTATATAACTTTAGCACCATTTTCTACTTTGGGAGATTGGCTCCTTCAATGTAGTTTTTTCTTTTTGTCTTTTTTATGGCAAAGTGAGATGGGTGTATCCCATTGCTGCAAAGAAAAATTACAGAATGACTGCTCCCTCCTGTCTATTCATGGTGGGTGAGTGACTCTACGTGCATTCATAATTGGAGCTATGGGCTATAAAGGATGGCTTCTATTGGTTAGACTGTCAAGGTGCCAGGCTAGGCGGGACTTCAATCTGCCAAATCCCAGCACAAGATCCTCTAGTCTAGCTCAAGCCCGGCCATGTTCATAAAAATATCCAAAAAGTTCCTATTGCCCAACCAATATGATAATTAATGTGCCCATGACAAGCACACCATTCCCATATCACCCCTATACATTAGTATACATGACTCAAAATCCTATAATCTCATTTTGGGAGATTCATGTGAGACCCTCCTATCCCCTCTATGCCTCCTTGAGGGTTCATTTTAATGTAAGTATTGGAACTAGCTCGCTTATATGACCCATCAACAATATATACCATATAAGATAAATAATATGTACATGCAATATATATTTGTGTCTATTCACACACACAGATCAACTGCTCAGCTCATCGATGGCCCTATTAGTGCTTGCACATCATCTTGTTTCTCGAGCACTTATGGAATTTGAATTTCCCATAGTAAAGATGGGGATTTTAGCTTCTGTCAAGACACGGGGCTATGAAAAGGAAGTTAATTAAAGCAAAACGAGCTGGTGGGTCAATAACTATGCCAGTCGTGTATGGCATATGACGTGGAAAGATGAATCCTTGTGGGGCTCTTATGTGTCCCCAGGAACCTATTGATCGGTCAATCATGTCTTTCAAGAGCTGGTAATCCATTTTCAAAATCAGGAAGTTACGGTTGGTAGAAGTTTTGTGGTCCATCAGGATATCCCTAGAAAATTGACTCCCAACATTTTACGGGCTCCTTTTTGGACGAATCCAAAATTGAAGCAGATCCAAAACTCAAGTGGGCCACACAATTGAAACTAGTGGCATTGGAAATGCCTACCATTGAAACCTTCTTGAAGACTCAAAATTTCCATGGCCCCATGATGGTTTCAATGATGGGTCCTTATTCTTGCACCGGCGGTGGTAGACTGACAAGTACCCATAGGTGGTGAAATTCCGTTACAATGTGAGTATATGTGGCAAAAAAAACAAAAGGATGGGAGATTTTTATTTTTTATTTTTAAAATTTCTATGCACACACCACTTGAGTGTTGAAAACCACCCAGGCAGAGTCAGAGGGACAAAGGAAAATGATTCCACCAACTTCAGTACAGCGGGATCAGTTGGAGGAGGAAAATGATCTCCCTCATATTTGGGCTTATCGCCGAAAAGGAGCTGGATAGACAAATGGCTATGGATTCAACATAACACAAGCATCAATGTATTATGAAAGAGCAATGCATGGCCAGCACCGGTCAGGACGGCTTTGTTCATGTCTGGCATAGCTTCGAGAATGAGGGGTCGCCCTCATGAGAGTGCTCCTTCTACGAGGCGCCTGTCCCCCATGGTCAAAGGAAAACAGAATCTGCGGGAGGAATCGCGCTCAAGAAACTCTTCAAAGAATGAAGGACGGGGAAGAGGATTCACTCTGTTTGCTGGGAATATACCTTTCGACTGCACTCAAGAAGACATGATAAAGATTTTCCAGAGATATGGGAGGGTAGCAGAGGTGTATATCCCTCGATTCCCAGGAACAGTGCAATCCAGAGGATTAGCTTTCGTTCGTTTCTGGTATGAAGATGACGTGAGGGCAACCAAAGGGGTGCTAGATGCTTACCGAATCGACGGCAGGATGTCTCGGTTAAGGATGTGAACCCTAGGCTTTAGACTCCTAAAGGAAAATCGGAGGGTTCACAAGTCCAAAGTGAAGTCGAGGGTAGGAAAATAGTTACCCCAACACAAATTCATCGCAAAGGCTGGGAAAAGATCTCTACTCCAGCTCCAGAGATACACAACACAACAGTAGCTACGGTGGCAGACCCCAAATCGGTGGAGAGGAAACTACAAGATCTAGAACTGGGACTGATAGGAACGGCATCACACAAATCAATTTCGATTATGCGTCTGGTGGAGGGGCTCAGGGATTCCAGATTTGCAGCCTCCAATGTCGACATTGCCCGTCTGTCATACACCCATTTCCTAATAGTCTTCAAAACTAGAGCTAAGCTAACAGATTTCCTTTCCGATTCCACTCTAATTCAAGCTATCGGTCCAGTAGATCTAGTACCCTGGTCTCTAAATTTCAACCCATTTGAGGAAGGGATCTGGATCCGTTTGTATGGCATACCTACTGTTGGAATCGATCTGGGTGACAATCCCATATTTGTTACCAAGTTCTTGAATGACCTATTCCCTCCCAGGCATGCGCTGGGATACCGAAGAACCTTAGCTAATGTCTCTCATAAATTGGGGTATTTTTTGGTGTCTAGTGGACCACTTCACTTAGCCCCATAGACTAGTGTAAACCGTGGTCATTAGAGAATTGAACTGCGTCCTACTTTTTTTTTTTTTTTTTTTTTTGCTTAGATCATTCCAAAACTATCTGTACAACAGGGAACCCCTTTACATAAAACAGGATACCCAACAAGAAAAACGGCAAAATAGTTACAGGAAAACACAAACAGGAATCACACCAATTTAATAGATCCCAAACCCACTTTATCTAGAAAAATGAAACCACGCACCTGACAAGGAAGCTCTGCTAGATTGTCGAAAAAAACAGTAGACTGAGAGGCACTTCCTAGCCGAGCCATAAAATCTACTGGAGCGTTTCCTTCCCTAAGGACATGCACAACTCTGAATGTACCCCTCCTTCTCAAGTGATTGATCCTAGTTAACCAAGCTTTCCATTTCCAACCTGATTGTGCGTCACCATTGATCAGGTCTACAACCAGCCGTGAATCGGACTCAATAATGATGTGGTGGAAACCTCTCTGAATACTGAACGCTAGGCCATCATGCACCGTGCACGGTTCAGCAGACATCTTTGAACCAATACCATAGCCCACTGAAAAGGCAAAAACGAAATCACTCCTTTCGCCTCTACAAATGTTGCCACCACCAGAATTCCTTGGATTTCCTTTGGCTGATCCATCTACGTTAATTTTCACCCAACCGCTCAACGGTCTCTCCCACTTTATCACCACTGGTCGGCCACCTACATCCAGAGCAGAAAAGAGTCCTTAGATAGTCTAGTGACATCCACCGCTAATGTCTTGAAGTTGGAGTTCCTAATTATCTCCATTAGATGGAGGATGGAAGTGTCAGGCTCCATAGCTCTCCCGATGAAGGCCATCTGGAGTTCCGCCCTAGCCTTCTGAAGGGTTTGCTAGTTAACCCTTATGCATTCTTCAGGCGGAGGTGGAGGGACCAGACGGTGCAGGGGGGAGCTTGATAACCTACTTATAACCGTTGATCAGGTTCTGCGTTGAATGGCAAGGAAGGACGCTGGCCTTCTTGGGACTGCTGGACGGGTTGGGCGTTGGATGCGCACTTCGTTTCTGGCCGCCTGCACTGTCACAATTCTTCCGTCAATCCGCTTTCCATGGAGAACACCAATCACCGCCCTAGCATCATCCTCATACTAAAACCTAACGAAAGAGAAACCTATGGGCTTTATCGTTCCCGAGAACAGAGGGAGGTAAACATTCACCACCCTTCCATATCTCTGGAAGATCTTAACTAAACCCTCATTAGAGCCTGAAAAGGGGAGATTCCCTACAAACATATTGAAAACTCCCCTGTTACTTGCTCTGTTTTGGAGAGCTAAAGGTCTTCGGATAGAGGATCTACCCCTCCAGCACAAATATCTACCCATCATTGAGTGCGGTCGCCTCTGGATGGAGCCCTGCTTCGGCGGCGCCGATCACCTTCCCTATGTGACCAAACCCTAGGCATGGCGCTAGATTTAACGGGAACTTTATTTTGGCATGAGCTCACATATAAGCTTTAACATTAATTATATATATTATAATAAGTATATAGTATATACATATAATATATATTTGTGTGTGCATATAATATACAACATATACACACATACATGTGTCATCCAATCGATGACACACACGTATATAGAGAGGTCTGAAGTTCAGCCGGTTGGACTTCAAGTTATGGTCCACCTAGTGGATAACTTTCATCCTATTAAATGAATGTGGCATTAGATACTTCCAATAGGTTAGCCCCAAAACAAGGATCACTAGGAACAATAATAAACCCTATCTTCTTATAATGTGGGTCATCCCTAAGAAAACAATATCTAACCATTGGTAATAGAAAAATACAAGTGTGGTCCACTTAATGATTTGATTGGAATATTGAGTTTTGCATTAAGAAATCCTTATGGTGGGGCCAACCTATTGGTCGGATTGGATGTCTCACACACACACACACTAAAGTTGGAAGTTGTCTTTTGACTGGACTGTACCTTGTTGTCCAACTAGTTGGACTTACACCTTTATATATATATATATATATATATATATATATATATATATATATATATATATATATATATATATATGCATGGCCCAGATATGGCTGGGTAGCCCAATATTAGCCCAAAATTAGTAGCACTTTTCTAACTAAGCCCAAGTAGGTTCCGTGAGCCTATAAGGCATGCTCAAATCCAGCCCAAATACCTACCCAGCTCAACAGTCCATGAGTCAGCCAAGTCCAGTGACAGCTCTACTATTAGTACACAATATTTGAACAAAGGATCCATTTTTTTTCCCTGATCCATAGCTCAGGTGGTAGCCCGAGTGAAGAAACTCTCGTTTCAACACTGAGATCTTGGTATCGATTCCCTAGTGGGGGTGGCTAACAGTGGAGTGTGTATTGACATTGTTGTGTGTATTAACAAGCTAACTCAAAAAATAAAAATAATTTTTTTTAAAAAAAAGTGTTCCTTTTTTTTCCCTGCTCATGTAATTTGAATCTCACATGATAAAGATGGGGAGTTTAACTTCTCCTCAGACACATCCACCATGTGAAGGTGGTTAATTAAAGCAATGAGTTATTGGACTCTTTCTATTGTACCCTATTCCTGACAATTTTGGAAAAGTCAATAAGAGGGCAACATTTGACGTTATCATAAAAAAATGTTGATAAAAAGATCTTCAAAGACTTAAGCACTTTGTTTGGGCTTACAGCTAGCTTGCACAAGTTTAATTCTACATGGCAAAGTATTGTGTTGACATTCAGGAAGCACGGTTAAGCTTTTTAAAATACAAAAAGCGACTGAGGGCTATCATAACAAAACCTTAGCCAACAAAAGTGAAGCAAGGCCGAAGGCATTTAGAAGAAGGGTACAATAATCATCCACTCTATAGGAATTGTTTAATTACCATGCATTCAAATGCATTCCTGACACCTCATCCACTTAGTGAGAATTTTTACGAGCGAATTACCATGTGTTCAAATGCATGCGTGACACAGAGACGTGACTTAGGTTGGGTAGGATAGTGTGGAAGCTGATTGCGTCCTACTCCGGCGAGACAGACTTGTGCAAGCGGGGGCTTGTTAGGACCCAGTGATGTATGGGTTTTATCCACTTTCGATCGGTCCATTTTCTTACATCATGTTAGGGTATGAGCCCAAAAATAAAGAGATCCAAGGTTCAAATGGACTACACACCAAAGGAAACACAGTAACAGAGATGCTCACCGTTTAAACTTTGGATCTACAGTGATGTTTATTTGCCGTTACACCTGTTCATTAGGTCATAAAGACATGGACGTAGAGAAAACACAAATATCTGTTCCTGCAGATCTCAAGAAGTTTTTAATGTTGGGTGTTCAATCTACACTGTGTGGTCGGCTTGAGCCTTGGATCAGTCTCGTTTTAAGATGGATACCATAGAATGATATGGAAAATTGTATGGACAGAATGGATTAAACCCATACATCACAGTGGGCCTCACAGCCCCTCCCTAGACTGAGTTGGTCCATAGATGGGGCAGGACGCAATCTGCCTCCAGACAGCGTAGATGACCGGTCGGCTAATTATCTGGGTAGCTTAATGTGTACGTTAGAATAGACTGTTGGCAACTTTTTTTGGTGGTCCGACCTTTCAAGCAAGTATAGCCACATGATGAGCCGAAAGTGATAAGGATGGAAGACTCAAGTGAGCCGCGCTAAAGGATATGGTGGGCAGGAAAATTCTTACAGTTGAAACCGGCACGGGTCGACAATAATGTTTAAATGTCATCCATACCATTCATAACATCATTCTTATTGGGATCACTCAAAACACAAATATTATCCTAATTCACGAATATTTCAACTATGGAAGTTCAATCGTATCTTTGTCTCACTTGAGTATTGAATCAGACTCATTTTTAGCCTGGTGTTCTAAAATGAGCTCAAAAAATGTATGAACGGGGTGAATTTCCCAAAAACATCACGGTATGTAAAAGGCTTTCACAGGAAATCCGCGTCCCGTAGTCGTATGTATGTCAAATCATCTGTACAGTTTGAGGATCTTTACTCTTGCTCTCATGGTAGACCTAGAAGTTTCAACACCCGGTCAAGGGTTGAGTATCCATTGGCGGTGAAATCCCACTAAGTGTGAGTGTGTGGCGTGTGTGTGCGTATGTAAAAAAAAAATAAAAATAAAATCCGTACGGTTCAATAAGCAAAGCAGGGAATCGAATTAGATTTTTGATGTTTCCTTCCTTGACGGGTGTTTGGATGGGATTGCGTACTTATCCTGCCAGTCCCTGGTCGGTGTACTGTGGGGCCACCCATCACGTACGTGTTTAATCCCATCTATCAATTTTTTTCAACTCAATGAGCAGAAAAATGAGGTAGATGTAACTGGCAGGTGGAGCAAAAACATTAGCGATTCAAGTCCCACTATTAAAATCTTCTTAAGAACCACTATAACATTTATTAGCCATCCAACCTTAGATAAAGGGAAAACACAAATATCAGCTTCAATCAAAACTTCTGTGGTTTAAAAAAGTTTTTAACGGTGGGTGGGTGTCACACTGTTCCTTGTGGTGTGATTTATCTGGTCTTTTGATCTGCTTAACTTTTGGGCTCGTGCCCTAAAATGTTAAAATGTTCTGATCACCCATGAAGAGCATGGATAAAACATGAACATCACAGTGGGCCAAGAGAGCTTTTGCATCAAAGACCGGGTAGCGTATGCATTCCGATCCCTTTGGTCAGCCGCCTATTCTGACTCATTTGTCTTTTGGAATCATATTGCCTGTGACCGCGGGCACTGATCTGTACAAGACTAATCTACTTATCTGTTTCGAAGGACTGCTGTAGCAGGTAGGAAGTCTAAAAATTAGGCATATACAAAACTTAAGAGTGCCACGCAAACAAAACACTAGGAACCGAAACGTCCACTGATGTTGAAAGTATCCTGAGCTGATCATGATGTTTATACTCCAACCAAACCGTTAACCATTCATAGGGTTATTGTAGATATAAATGACATCCTGTACCAAACTTATGTCACCCCTAAGCATTTCGATGGTTTCGTGTCCTATTCAAGTCTTGCATAACAGACTGACAAAGTGGATTTGTCATGGACACCACTGTGGGACCGCACGCAATATGCTCCCTTTGCCTTAATTTGGATGGGAGGTGGATTGGATAGTTATCCTTTGTAGTCACTTCAATGTGAGCTACAACCAACTATATGGGTGAGGCCCTGCCTGTAGGTTTCACCTCAACGTATGCATTGTATATCTAAACTGTCCAGCTATTTTTCCAATTTATTTTTAAGGCATGGTCCCACAAATAAAGCAAGTATAAATTTCAGGTGACCAACACCACTAGGGAAAACATTGGCTATTGAACACTTATCACTAAAAAGTTCTTATAGCCCACTGTAATGTTTGTTGATCATCCAACTGTTGATTAGGTTATAAAGATTTTCAATTTCAAGATCCAACCACTGAAATTGAAAATCAATCATTGAATTTGAAATAGGACATTAAATTAAGACTCACATCATCCTATCAAGGGTCAGATCATTAAAACCAACTATTAGATTTCTTATAGATATTTTAAAGGACTCCTAGGATCGTTGATGTTTATTTAAACTAGACCAGAGACTCATAGAATAGTTAAGATCAAGTTTGGAAGCTATCCGATAATCCAGATTGTTTATAATTAACAAATAAAATGATTTTCATTAAATTTGGTCCACTTAAACAATGAATCCACTTCATTTTCGGGTCCAGGGTGTAGGAAGACCTGACTAGTCAAATGATCGGGCCTGATCATAGAAACCGACTTCAATCCACCATTGAATCAACTCGCGTGTGCAATAGCGGGTGTGCACTTGATGTGCATCGAACCCATCCACTGGTCAAAGTCAGGTTCAACTTGACGATTTCTAAAAAAGGAGATTTCTCTCCAGTCTTTTTTATTTTATCTGGGAATTTGACCGTACTAGACTCCATGTATGGCCAAATTCCATAGAAATTCAACCTTTCAAATATTCTGAGGGTAGCCTTCTGACAAGCTTATGAAAATTACTTAGACCAAAATGCCCTTGTCCTTGGTTAAGTAATTGTAAAGTTTTTTAGTGAATAAGAGTCTATGTCGTATTTAATGTTAAGAAAGTGACGTGTACAGAACCCTTTTTTCTGTGTGGGCAAGGCCCAACGCGTGGGGCCCACACTTATGCATGGGTATAATCCATGTCGTTCATCCTTCTTGTTGTGTCATTTTAGGGCCAGGGCCCAAATATTAGCCTGGTCCAAGCTAGTGTGGGCCACATAATAGAAAACAATGTTAATAGTGTCACCCACTATTGATACTTTCCAGGCTCACTATGATGTTTGTTAGAATTAGACACTACTCAAGTCAAGACTGTTTGAGCCCACAGTGAACTGACCGACAAGGTGAATGGAACGGATCACCTCATTGCGGGCCTTATGCTATTGTACCAATAGCTATCCATTCATTCGCTAGTAAAGGAAGTGAACATGTAGCAACTGCGAGTCATATAACATGACAACTATGACCAATGACTACTACAACCCATGACAACCATGACCTATATAACGTGACACGACCCATGACAACTACGATCTATGACAACCACGACCCATATAACATGACAACCATGACCCTTGCAACATTACGACTATGACACATATAACAAGACAACCATGACCCATGACAATCACGACCCATATAACATAACAACCTCGACCCTTGCCACATTACAACCACCACCCATATAACATGACAACCACGACCTCGACCCTTACTCCATTGCAACCACGACTTTAATATGTAGCCTTTGATTCATTTTTTGGTACTGCAGGCAGTGAACAAGTAACAATCCGTACCTTAACACATCATAACCCCGACCCTTAATATATCACAACCCCTACCCTTAACACATGACAACCATGACAATCTCGACCCATATAAATTGAAAACCTACCATTGAAAACCTTTTGGGGGCTATAAAATTTTTGGATATAACTCTTTTTTGGCTTATGAAGTTATATTAAATTCTAAATCCAATGGATAGATTGTTACTTGTTCACTGCCTACACTACCAAAAATAGATCAAAAGTTATATATTAAGGTCGTGGTTGGAATGGAGTAAGGGTTGAGGTGGTGGTTGTCATGTTATATAGGTCGTTGTTGTCATGTTATATAGGTCATGGTTGTTATGTTGTATGGGTCGTGGTTGTCATGTTATATCACTACCAAAAAATAGGCCAACACCGATGGCTAAAAACCGTCGGCAATGACCTTCCCTGACAGCTAAAAGCCGTCGGACGGTCCGTTGCTCTCCGACGGATTAAAACCGTTGGCGTATTCGACGGCTAAAACCGTCGGCATTTCCGGCTATGGGCAACGGCAAAAGCCGTCGGTGTTACTAACAATCAGACGGGCTTTCCGTCGGCATTTCTCATTAAATTAAAAAAATAATAATGATGAAAATTAATTGCCTAATCAACGCACACATCCAAGAGAAGTCACTTTTCAGACAGATCACAACTATAGTTAATTATTTGATTATTTATCAGATTAGTTGTTCTATCAAACATCTTTATAGGCTCCAAATCACCTGCAATAAGTTTTTTGAGCGCTGTAAATTTTACAACCAGCAATTCAACAATGTAATGGAAGTTCCTAACTGAAATATAAATTGATTTATCAAAAAAGAAAAGCGAGAAACTGAATGAAATTTAAGAGTACCCTTTTTTTTTCTTTTTTTTTTTCAAGAAAAACGGCATTAGCCATGGGTTCCATTGATCCAACAAGAATTACAAACTTTCGGGTGGGCTCAACAGAAAAGGATTGTAGCCTCACCTATCATATGTCAGCATATGGACAGAACTCTGTATAGGGGTAATCGAAAGCAAATGAATAAAAACTAGGATCTCAAAAAACTAGGATCTCGTTTAAGAGTACCCTTGTACAAAAAGAAAATTGCAATATTACCTTCTATTGACCAATGATACACTGATGTGTACATGTGTGACTAACCCCAAAGTAGCGAACTACTAGGTACAAGAAAAACCAGAGTTGACAAACAGAATTAGTATAGGATGTGATCAAGAAATAAAGAACAAGTTCAAAGAAGAATACTAGACAGCTAAGAAAAGAAGTGTTTGTTTATATTTTCGTTTGTCCAAAGGCAGTGGACAGATTTATGTTTGATACTCTGACAGAGTATCATGCTTGATACTCATGCGGCACACATTGTTTCAGACTAAACCGAGTAAAATGTGGAATTCACTTTTTCTAACCAGTCCCAAAAATTAGATATGGTGAAAAATCCTAACCTATGATTGGTGGACGTTTGTTTGTATAAATAGGACCAATGGATAACCATCCAATCAGTTTCCACCAATCTGATCGTCAGATTAGCAAATAAGCAGGAGTTTTTAATCATGACACATCTTTCAAAGAGAAATGAAGCTGTGGTAACACATGAACCACGCTACAACCATCCACACTAACCAATTGCTTTCCCAATTCATCTCTACTATGCAACATAATTCAAACTCAAAGCAATGAGCAATGGATCATTGACTGTGCTAAACATATTCCTTACCGCTTCCTTTAGTTCTTCACCCCGTCCTTTGTGCGTCGAGCCTCTGCTTTAACGCCATGTTTAGAAGAAGAAAATCAAGGCAGATATTACAGCATTTTGAAAAAGAACAGAAATTTGGCATCTTTTAATGGCCTATGGAGAAACTATAAAGCACATCATTTTCACAATACCTAGAAAATAGACAATTATTAAGTGAACAACAACAAAGATTGTTAAAATGTTCTGAAATAATTCTTCAAAGAATATTCATAGAACACATTTTGAAACAAAAGAAAGCCTAATTAATCCAAAAGTAAATTAGGATGCTATGGTCATTTCTCTGAGCAGAGCTGAACTTCGAGCCCTGCACGATGCTATGGTCATTTCTCTGAGCCGCGGTTATCATCAGATTATTCTTGAGTCTGATTCCAAGTGTGTGGTGGATGCTTTCATCGGAAAGTCTTCCCCAGCTTGGAAATGGAGATATTGGTGGACTAGAATCAATTCTCTGCGGGAAAAGGGTTGTTTTGTCATCTTCCTCATCCCGCAGGAAGGTAACAACCCAGCTGATGGTTTGGCTAAGGAGGGCGCGTCCACCCAAAGGCGATCAACATTTCTCACTGCTCCGGAGCTTCCTTTCTGCATTAGGGGCCTCTACAGGCTCGATAAATTGGGTCTGGGCTCCTTTCGGGAGTACTAATGGTTTGGTCGGCCTGCCTTTTTCCGTGGTGGCTTCCCATGGTTGTCTATCTGTCTGTAAATTTTGTGTTTCTTCCTTTTGTTGGTGGGGTTTACTGTAAATACCCCGTCCTGTTCTTTCTCATGCTAGGTGGGCCCTCCTTTTTGTTGGGGGCCACCCGAAAGGTTGTACATTTTGTTGATCAATGAAAAGAGCGCTGTTTGTTTTTTTTTTTAAAAATAAAATAAAATAAAAAATAATAAAAAATAAAATAATAAAAAATAAAAAAAATCCAAAAGTAAATTAAGATGAATCTTGTTCGAAAAACATGTGTAATGGTGTTTCAAAGGAGAACTTGTTTTGCCATCTTGGCATCTCGAGATTAGCATAATCTGTGATGATCTGATAAGAAAATTACATTAAACAGATGATTCTGAGAAAAAGGGTAGGAGAACTATAGTGACTGGGAATGTACAGTGCAGTAGGTAGTGCAATGAGTAGATAAAAGATGCTAACAAAATACAAAAGAAAAATAATAGAATATGATAGGGTGCCACAAAACATAAACATGACAAAATCCAATACAAATCTGTTGAGTAGTGTGTACAGATGATAAGAGAAACTTCAATCAAAACAAAAATCTCATTTAAAGACGAAACCATACGGAGTAACAGCAATCAGAAGCATGAGAACTTTGAATGAGGATGCCAACAATCCACTATGCGTTTCATGACGAATCTAGTAAGCCTGCATGGTAAGAAGCCAGAAAACTATAACACAAGCACAAAGAAGCAAGCTGGTATATGAATAAACGAATGGCCAACTCCAACTGCAAGCACACCCAATAGTTTAGTTTGTAAAGAACGAGTAGCTCTACAACATATTTGTTCAAGCCCATGGATCAATGAAAAGCACTTTGTGCTTCAACAATGATGTCATGGGTTTGAGACGAGCTTTACCTACAAAATCTAAAACATGTTACTTCTCCTCTACCAGTATGAAGCTGCATTAGAATTTCACTGAGGGAGCTTGAAAGAGTAGAAAACAGTCCATGTTTTGTGGATTCTTTGTATTCTGTTGCATAAAAACGGATGAAGGACCATCCAACATGGCAGCTTTGAGGCAGCTGCAATCCGTATCTACAGATGTGATGGGGTAGGAATAGTCGGTCACAAGACAACTACTGGACTATGGAATATCATTAGCTGGTAAGAAAAGAACATACAAGGAAGAAACAAATTATGTAACATGCCTCAAAGCAAGGCTGACTAAAGAAAATATGATTTATGCACAAGGCACAAATGAACAAAACCAAAATCTAAATCAAAACCTTAAAATGGGATCAAAAAGCAAGCATGTCATTAGAGTTGCCTGTTACTTCCTGTGGAAAGAAAAAGTATATTATAAAAAAACTGAAAGTGATCTAAGAAGGATATTCTTTTGAACTGATGACAATAAAGGAAATTCATACAAAAAATTCATACTGACGGCTCACCTTGGTTGTAGAACATCACTGGTTGGCAAAAGTATCTTCCAATGAGCACTAACTGATTTAGGATCAACTTGACAAAGATCCTTCACGTTGAAATGCAGACAGAAAAATGCAGTAATGTCAAAATATTTTGAGACCAATCACCCTAGATAATAATAGTTTTCCACACGTAGCATTACATGTATGCAAAGAGACAACTTCCTTCTCTTCACAGCTAGAATTTGGTAACAGAAAAAGCCCTTTATTAGTTACGCCATACATGAAGAATATTTGCAATGATGCTACAAAACCTGCTACCTGCAGAAATACATATTTGAAAGACTAAATGAGAAAACAAAACTAGAAACCATGCATTAACTGAAAATAAAGCTCTAAAGACTAATCTGGATATAAGTCAGGAGATTACATGCTCCGATATGGAACCTTTTGGAACCAAATGGAGACGATTCAGAAGAGAGGTATAAAACCTGCCAAAGAAATGTCTGTTTACTGTTGATACTAATTCCGGGAACTTTACAAGCAACCAAGCGATTAACGAAGTACCTGGACATGATATAAGCAGGCCCTTCGATGCCACAACATCCATCACTTTCCTCAAAACCTAGTTCACCATACACAAATTTAATATATATTTTTGAGAATTCACACAACATTCAGAAGAATATGCAATTATGCACACCTCAAGTGTAGATCGCCACATATCCCCTGATATTAAGAAGGAAGTTTCATGCACAAACACTCGGAAAAATTTCGTCAAAGAATTCTGTAAGGCTCAGAGTATTTGTGGATGTCATGGTGTATAGAGCGGCCCCTCTACATGATGGCTCAGGTCTACCCCATGAGATGATCCTGACCATCTGATTGGACCCCATTAAAAGAGGACCATTTGTTGCAATTGTCCATTTTCATTGGATGGCTGGGTTCATCTTTTATGGGATGGCCTACTAAATGATGGGTCCCACCAGTTGAACAGCCTAGGTTAACACAATGAAGGCCCTGCTGTTACCATTGCTTGATCGAACAAAAGAATGTGAGTTCTTTTGAAATGCATCATGAAATATGTCAGAAGCAAAGAACTCAAAATGCAGTAAATGTTCATACACAAACAGAATGCAAAACAAAATGATATCTGACCTTTCGACTTTCACTCCAGACACCGGATCCAACTCGTTCAATGAGATGCTTGTTTGTGTTCTTTTGTAGAATTCGAATCCAAGTTCTCTTGCTCCAATACACATACTGAACTATCACACAGGTTATTCATCATTTTTAAAAAAATGGAGAACATATGTCATGATTTAACCTTGTCATATGAAAACTATATATCCTTATTTTCTCGTCACTGATTTAAAAAGAGAACTCCAATTGGATTTTTGTCCTACCATGACTGAAACCTGAATGATACGCTCTTGGGAAAGTAACGACAAACTTGCCGGCATTTTGCACCAATCTCTGATTGATGATAACCAAGTAAGCAAAGAAGCAAGCCACATTCGTGATATTAGCTAAAGAAGAATTTCCTTAGCATGCATATTGGGGGATTGAACTCCATTAGCTAAAAAAGGGATTCCAATAACCTTTAAAAAATAAAAATTGTTATCTATTGAAAATTTCTATCCATTTGAACTTTTTTTTTCTCTTTTTTTAAGGACTTTAAAAACCCTAATCATATCCTCATGATTAAAGTGAACAAATGCAAGCTAAGACACGAGTAGCCTGACCCAATAAGCAAACAATAAAAATAACCAACAGCTTGCAGGAAAATAATAATAAGGAACACAAGAAACTACCAAAAATGTTAACCTTCCTCCTTACAGCCAGTCAAACCAAAAAGCATACAAAGGATGAACTAAGAATATGAACTGTTTATCCATTAAACTCACCTGCATCCTTAACTACAAGTAAAATGCTTAAACAGAAAACTGACCAAAAAAAGGACTTGAAAGAAACAGGAAATGCTCCAATTAACGATCTTAACAATTAACAGAATATCTCAAAAATGAGAAAAATAAGCAAATCCACCAAAATACAGCCAAATCACATTGGTAGTTTGACATAAACACTACTCTTTAAAAATTTTGAATACAAGAAACAACTGCTTATTAGTCACAGGAGAAAACTTGCCATAGAATTACAAAAGAGATTCAAATGCAGAACATAGAAGATTTGTGATGCAGGACAGCACTAATTATGATGCATGCTCATGAACATAATTAAACAACGGAAATAAAAGGAATAAATGATCTAAAATTCTAGCAGTAATCATCATAACTGAGAAAATCATAAAGAAAACATGCAATGGAGCGGGCCATCACCACAACCATGGAGTATGGAGTTCAATTACTACTTAGGTTAGATCTGGCGAGGGATGAGACCTCCCGATCTTGCATGGTCACACCCAATCGATCAATGAAGATCACTAGTCCGAAGAACTAAGAAGTTTCTCGGATTAGGGATTTGAGAATTTGGGGGTTTAGGGTTTAGATTGGTTCTCAAGATTTTGATCGAAGAAGGATTAGCCAAAACTGGAAAATAGAAGGAAGAAAATTATTACCTTGAAGAAGTTGGAGGAACACAAGAAGAAATTAAAAGAAGAAGATCAAAGGAAGAGAAGAAGCACCATTAGAGATAAGAGAGGAAGAAGGCATCCAAAGGGTTTGCTTTTCATTAATTAATAGTTGAATTTTGAATTTAGGGCTTTAGCCCACTTAAATAAGCAAATAAAGGCATAAAATTACTAAAATACCCCTAGAATAAGCAAATAAAGACATAAACTTACTAAAATACTCCTAGAATAAGCAAATAAAGACATAAACTTACTAAAATATCTTTAAATAAGCAAAAACGTGCAAATAACATAAGTACGAGAAAGTTCGGGCGCTCGGCCTTCTTTCACCAATCTTCCTTCACATGTGTCTTCCCTGAGTGGGGTCTTCTATATGTTCAATCACATGTGAAAGGTCTTTAACTCCTCAATAGTCGCCTATTTACAAGGACGGCACTTGTGGTTGACGCTTTCTTCGTTGGTACACCTTGAATGTGCTTGTGTTCGCATCAATTCCCCTCGGGTGAGAAAAACTCGACTCCGGCAAGTTGAAACTTTTGTAGCGCTCTAGTAGATCTGGATCAATACCCTGCAATGCGTTGCCTGACAACCACGTAGATTCAGACGATGGTTTGTTCTTCCACTTGACAAGATACCTTTGGAAACCTCCATCTCTTGTGGATACCATCTCGTCATCCAAGATTTCCTCAATTTCTTCTTATGGGTAATGGGTGGAGGAGGGGGTGGAAGGGGTTGGGTAGCAAACTCAGAAAAAGGCCATGAAAGAGATGATGTATCAACAATGAGAGTATGGGCACGGACTAGATCTTCCACATTAAAAGTTGGATTAATGCTCATTTCAGGTGGAAAGTCAACCCGATACTCGTTGGACCCAACCTTTTGTAATATGTTGAATGGTCCAGCACTACGTGCTTGTAATATTTTTGCAGATCCTTGAGAGAATCGCTCTGACCTTATTCGCACCATTACAATCTCCTTCTTGAAATTCTTGCACTCTACGATGAGAATCAGCTGAAACTTTATAATCATCATTACTCTTATTTAACCGTTGCCTAATATGTGTATGCAAAGCATGAAACTGGCGTGCAAATGCATCGGCCGACTCAAAAGATGTTTGAGTAACAAACATAGGTAAGAGATCTATGGGCATTCTAGGTTTCTAACCACTTACAATTTCAAAAGGACTCAATCCTATAGATCTATTAACTGACCCATTATAAGCAAGTTCAGCAGTTGGTAAAATTAAGTCCCAAGTCTTAACATGTTCACCCACTAGACAACGTAGAAGATTTCCAAGGCTATGGTTTACCACTTCAGTTTGAACATCTGTTTGTGGGTGGTAAGCAGTAGAAAATTGTAAACGAGTTCCCATAATGTGCCACAGTGTCTTCCAAAAATAGCAAGTAAATCGAATATCACGATCAGACAATATGATTTTAGGTAACCCATGGAAACGCACCACACCATCAAAAAAGAGACAAGCAACATGAAACGCATCCGACGTCTTCGAACATTTTAGAAAAACGGTCCACAACGATAAAAACGGAATCGTGCTTTTTTATAGTCTTGGGAAACCCAAGCACGAAGTGCATACCAATGTCCTGCCACAGAGTATGTGGCACTGGCAATGGCGTGTACAACCCGGTATTTTGCTTTCTTTGCTTTGCCAGCTGACATGTTCAACACTGCCCTAAAACTTTGGCTACGTCTCGCTTTAGGCTTGGCCAATAGAAACGATCTTCTACGAGGGCAATGGTTTTATTACGACCAAAATGGCCAGCTATCCCTCCTAAATAAAGCTCTCAAATGAGGAATTCACGAAGGGACATACGGGGAATACAAAGTCTGTCTCCCTTGAAAAGAAAGTCATCTTTAAGAACATATTCACCCACAATATACTGGTCACTAGAGAGCGACGCGTAAGTACCCCGAAAATCAGGACATATGGGGTATTCATCTTTCAGTTGCTCAAATCCGACTACCTCTACACTCAAGGAGTTGAGCAACGCCACTCTTCTACTAAGGGCATCCGCTGGTTTGTTTTCAACCCCGGCCTTGTGTTTCAAAACAAACGAATATTCCTGAAGAAACGCTACCCACTTGGCATGCCTTGGGTTGAGTTTCTTCTGAGAATGCAAATATCTCAAAGCCTCATGGTCAGAAAACAAAACTAATTCTTGCAGTAGGAGATAGTGTCGCCAATGTCTCAGGGATTGCACTACCGCATAAAATTCTTTGTCGTAAATGGAGTATTTTTGTTTTACCTCATTCAGTTTCTCACTGAAATAGGCCACTGGGTGTCCTTCTTGACTCAACGCTCCACCTATACCGACATCAAATGCATCACACGCTACTTCACTTTAGAAAAGTCAAGTAGACGCATGATAGGAGCTTCCACCATCTTGCCCTTAATTTCTTTAAAAGCCTTGACTGCGGCTTTAAACCACACGAACTCTCCCTTTTTCATGCACTCGGTAATGGGAGCCATGATCGTGCTAAAACCCCTAATGAACCGACGATAAAAAGTTGTTAGGCCATAAAAGCTTCGCACCTCATGAATGTTCCTTGGTTCTGGCCACTCAACTATGGCCCTAACTTTTTCAGGGTCTGCGCGCATCCCTTCAGATGACACTATAAATCCTAAGAACACTTGGCTAGACATGAATGCACATTTCTTAAGATTAGCGTACAACTTTTCCTTCCTAAGGACACTACAGACCTTCTTTAAATGTTCAAGGTGTGATTCCTTAGTGATACTATAAATAAGAATATCGTCAAAGTACACAACTAGGAATTTTTCTATGAACGGCCTCAAAGTTTGTGTCATCACCTGCATGAAAGTACTGGGTGCGTTAGTCAAGCCGAAGGGCATGACCAACCACTCATTCAACCCATCTTTCGTCTTAAATGCCGTCTTCCACTCATCTCCTAAGCGTATACGGATTTGGTGATATCCACTCTTGAGGTCTATCTTAGAGAATATAGTGGACCTGACCATCATGTCAAGCATATCATCAAGTCTAGGTATAGGAAACCTATACTTAACGGTAATTTTTTTTATGGCAAGACTGTCCACACACATGCGCCACGTGCCGTCTTTCTTTGGCGTCAACAATGTAGGCACGGCACACGGGCTCATACTCTCTTGGATGAAACCCTTTTGCAGAAGCTCATCAATTTGCTTCTTCAACTCTGCATGCTCTGCAGGGTTCGTCCTGTACTGAGGAAGGTTCGGTAAAGTAGACCCTGGGACAAGATCAATAGCATGCTGTGTCCCTCATAGGTGGCAACTCATTCGGTAAGTCTTCAGGAAATACATCACTGTATTCCTTCAAGACCGAGGTCACCTCACGGGGCAACTTAATGGAACCTCAGGTGTAATCTCTCTAGCTATAAGGGCATACACCATAGAATCCTCCTTAGCCTCTTTTTCAAACTCTCTTGCGTTGATTATATATAGAGACTTAGGTTTGGATTTCCCCATTCCTCTAAGCTCACTTGTCTTCTCATCATTTTTCTTCCCTTGTGTATTCTCAGGTGACATGGGATTAAGTTTGATCTTTTTTCTGTTATACATAAAAGTACACGCATTCGAACGGCCAAAGATCGTGACATCATTATCGAATAGCCACGGTCTACCTAGGATAACATATCTCACATCCATAGGTAAAACATCACACCATAGGGACTCTTTGTATGACCCAAACTCGATGAGGACTAGACATTGCTGGGTGACAGGTAGGGATGTCTTGTCAACCCGAGAAACTTTATACGGGTTTGGATGAGGTGTGGATTTCAGTTTTAAGCGATCTAAGGTGCCAGTGGAAATCCATTCTGACAACTTCCAATGTCCACTATCACCTTACAATTCTTTTCACCACATTTTGTAATAGTGTAGAAGATAGTGCTTCGACGTCAGTCAGCACTACTTCTAGACTGAGCTAGCACACGCCTGACTACTGCAAGCGTTGCTTCTCCATCCACTTCTTCTTCATCAGTAAGTCCTCCTTCAGGGTGATACTCTTCAACTTCATAGTCACCCTGGTCATCTCCACCCTCGTGGGACTCGCCTATAACTAAGGTTCTCCCATGGTTCTTCGTAGGACACTAATTAGACATGTGGCTAAGATTGCCACACTCATAGCACCTCACTTGGCTCATGTTACTAGGACAGGCACCAAGAACCCCTTTGCCCTTGTCCTCCCTAGGCCTAGGCGGAATGGTCGCCTGTGCCCTAGGTTGACTACCAATATTAGGTCTAGTTCCCTGGGAACTAGATCTAGCACTGAAGTCTCACGACTCAAAACGACGAACGACAAGAGCCTTCAGATATTGCTCTAACTCCTGCACGACTTGATATGCTTCATCCAAGTGCGTTAAGGGCCGAGTCATAAGCTCGCGCTGAAGATTCGCACAAAGGCCCGTCTTGAAACGCGAGAGCGTTACTAGAGGGTCTTCTCGGATATCACATCGCATCATATACTCTTCAAATTTAGTGATACAGTCAGCGACATACATTGACCCTTGGCGTAAGGATTGTCATTGGTCAAGGAGCTTCTAACAGTATGAGAGAGGAAGGTACTTCTCCTTCAACTTCTCTTTCATCTCATACCATTGTGTGATAAGGGCTCTACCAACTCTCTATCCTACGCTCGGTGTTGGTTCAGAAGAGCTTGGCTTGACCTACAAGCTTCTTAGCAAACTACATTTGACGGTTTTTCGACATGCCATACCACTCAAAGTAGTGGTCCATGTCAGCAACCCAGTCAAGGAATGCCTTGGAATCCAAGCGCCCATCAAAACTCGGGGCCTCAACTCTCACTCTTCATCGCACGCTCATCTGAATCATAGCGGTCTTGATGATCACATGTGGCTCGTGCCTCTCGCACCACACCACAACCATTACCACGATCTCTATCCTCACTACCACCAGTGTGACAGCGCGTTCTTCAACGATTCCTCCCACTTGGAAGTACGCATCATCCCCTACAACAGAATTTTCCTTTTGGGATGCCTCTAGTTGCTCGACCTAGTCATGATAGTGGTAATTTGGTTCTCAAGGCGGGCAAACTTACGCTTCTAACCAAATACTAGGGCGGTTATCTTTTGTATCAATTGAGCAAGTTGCTCAGGTAACTGCTCGTTATTCATGGTAGGTTGAAGTCCGAAACCTCTACCTCTTCTCGTGGGCATACAATGAAGACTTGAACCAAACTCTACCCAACTAGACTGCTAGGTGTTATGACTTTCAAGATGAATGCGATGAATGCAAAACTACTATGAACTGACATAATTAAGTTGAAACAAGAAACAACTCAAATCTGAAAATTTTTCAGACTAGGAACTTTCTAAAATTGAAAATTTTCTAAATCTGGAAATCTGATAAGTTTCTAAAATTGAAAACTTTCTAAAACTGGAAAGTTTCTAAATCTGAAAATCTAGAAAGTTTCTAAAATTGAAAACTTTCTAAATTAAACCTAAAAATCAAAACCCTAATTTGATAACTCGATCTAGATAAAAAACCATGCAAGCCTAGGCTCTGATACCAAATTTGACGCAGGACAGCCCTAATTATGATGCATGCTCATGAACATAATTAAACAGCAAAAATAAAAGGAATAAATGATCTAAAATTTTAGCAGTAATCATCATAACTGAGAAAATCATAAAGGAAACATGCAATGGAGCGGGCCATCACCACAACCATGGAGTATGGAGTTCAATTACTACTTAGGTTGGATCCAGCGAGGGATGAGACCTCTCGATCTTGCATGGTCACACCCAATCGATCAATGAAGATCACTAGTCCGAAGAACCAAGAAGTTTCTCGGATTAGGGATTTGAGAATTTGGGGGTTTAGGGTTTAGATTGGTTCTCAAGATTTTGATCGAAGAAGGATTAGCCAAAACTGGAAAATAGAAGGAAGAAAATTATTACCTTGAAGAAGTTGGAGGGGCACAAGAAGAAATTAGAAGAAGAAGATCAAGGGAAGAGAAGAAGCACCATTAGAGAGAAGAGAGGAAGGAGGCACCCAAGGGGTTTGCTTTTCATTAATTAATAGTTGAAATTCGGATTTAGGGCTTTAGCCCACTTAAATAAGCTAATAAAGACATAAAATTACTAAAATACCCCTAGAATAAGCAAATAAAGACATAAACTTACTAAAATACCCCTAACTAAGAAAAAATGCACAAATAACATAAGTACGGGAAAGTTCGGGCGCTCGGTCTTCTTTCTCCAATCTTCCTTCACATGTATCTTCCCTGAGTGGGGTCTTCTATATGTCCAATCATATGTGACAGGTCTTCAGCTCCTCAATAGTCGCCTATCCACAAGGACGGCACTTGTGGTTGGCGCTTTCTTCGTTGGTACACCTTGAATGTGCTTGTGTCCGCATCAATTTGACTTCCTAACCCCGACCATAAGCAAGATCTTAGAACAGACCATATCCTTACAAAACCAAATATTCAAAAACAGGACAGTGCTAACCGAGTAGGATGTAGAGGATCCTTCAATTAAAAGTGGCAGGCCATTGTTTTAAATTGTCAGTTTTATATCAAAAAGGTCATTTTAGAATAGAGTTGTTGCTTACCATTAGTGGTGGCAGGCTGAAATAGAATATCATCCATAGACTCGAGTTTAAAAGGTGATGCTTCACGAAAGCAAAAAAAAAAAAAACTTGTATAAATAATGTTAATAGCGTGGATGACTGTATTACAAAAAGATTTTTTTTTTAATAAATAACAATGTTATTAGTGTAAAGATTATAATCAACTGCTTGATTCATCCTCATGTAAACATTTCTTTGGTTGTTGCAGTTCATGGCCAGAAATTAGAAATACTTGACATTATTTCTAAGGAAATAAATGCGAGTAGCATAACATGAAATTCTTAAAAAAACCCTCCAAAATGCTTTGTACAGACTGTCAAATGTACTAACCCGAACTCTTTTGTTACAGGCATATTGCAATGTCCCATCAAAGTTGTTTTCACTAAACTGCGATAAGATATCAATAGATAAGAAACTCCAATATTTATACTCCGATCTTCACAAACGAATCCAAAATCTTTCACTTGACCAAGTTAGTCATGGAAAATAAAATTTTCTTCCAAAAACAAAAAAGGCCCAATTTGGTAGACACCTAAAAATGCGCCCACCTCATTTTGTTTAACAGTAATTATGCGTTAGAGACTTTGATCTCTAATATACTGTTCATGATGAATTTGAGATCAAGATTTCTAATACATAATTATTGTTAACTAAAATGAGGTAAACTCCTTTCTAGGCATCTACCAAATAGGGCCATAGAATGCTTTTATCTGTAACATTTACATATGAACAATACATATATAGATGGCATCCAAAGCTCTATAAACTGATGTGTATTGTGGATATATAGTTAGGTTGAAACCATTCTACTAGACAATCGTTAATCCTCTTCATCAAAATTTAAGCATTACTTAATAAAAAGCACTTTCAGTCAAGAGGGCTATATACATTCCACCTAAAGAAACTGTGATAACTCAAGCATCTAGTGCTGCTTTATGTAACAATGGCAATAGCAATTCTGTCATAGCAACGGTTCCCCACAACAATGGCAATAACACCTAAAGAACATGAGTATTCAAGAAGCCCTTTTGAAACAAATGAGAGGTCGGTAAATCAGTATAATCGAATAGTAGAACATATTACAAATGCCCACTTCTATGATTTTCTTTTATGATTCAATGATTCAGATATGCTAATTATACCTCAATAATATTAATGGTGAAGTTGACCACGGACAATAAGCTCTACCAGCAACATAGGCTTCTGCTTCGATATTTAAATGCTCGAATTGGACTTCGACTGTGAGAACCTCGATTTCAGCTCTGATCAAACATTTGAGAAAGACCCATTAACGATCCATCAGCAAAAAGGCTACAGAAGGTTTGATAGAAAAAAGAAAAAAAAATAATAATAATAATAATAAAGAGGAAGATAGAGGAGCTTACCGGTCGATTCAGTCTTTGAGCTTTAACAGGAATTTCTCATTGCTCTCCTCTGTAACTCTAATCAGTCTCTCCAACCAATTTCGAAGTCCATCTCTAGCTGCAATCGAGGGCAGCAGCTGGCCTCCCCTTCTCCATCGTCATCCTCCATTAATATCAGAGTTTCAAGGCCCATCTCCTGCTGCAATCAAGGGTAGTCACCGGTCCCCCCTTTCTCCATCTCTGATTGGGTGAAGCAGAATCCTCGTCCATCGCAGCCACCACCAGTGCAGCGCCCCTCTGGTCCGCCTCTGATCTGTCATCCTTCTTAAATACGGTAGCCACAGCCACCGTCAATAGGGCCAACAGCTTCATCTGTTGCACCCTCTATCGCATGAAGGACCTCTGCCAAGTGCGTCATCGTCAACAATGAGATCTGTCGAACCCACTGAGCATCATCGTCAACAACTAAGAGCAGTGTTTCCTGCTCTGTCTCCGACTTGGCGATGTTATGCAAGTCATCATAGGAATCTGATTCTGCCATCGCTACTGGAGCACTGACAATGCTCGAACACCAGCACCGCCGATCAGCAGCGCCACAATACCAACACCAGCAATGCTCCAACCTTCCAATGTCCGTAGATTCCACTGGCGTCACTCCAGCCAAAACTCTAAAAATGGAGAGAGAGAGAGAGAGAGAGAGAGAGAGGGGTCTGGATTTAGGGGAGTTCTCGATTTTCGGGGGGAAGCGGATTAGCTGGTGTACCACACACAAGCGATATAGCTGGTGTATTGAAGTCGGCAAGTTCTGTGGGTCCCATCATGAGGTATTTGTTATTTCTAAACCGTCCGTCCATTTTAAGAACTCGTATTAAGGCTTGGTACGAAAAATAAGACAGATCTAAAAATAAATTGGGCCACACTGCAAAAAGCAGTGGGGGATTGAACGTCTACCATTGAAACCCTTTTGGGGTCACAAAAGTTTTGGATCAATATGATAACTTTTTTTTCCTCTTCATCCAAGTCTTTTTTAATATGTGAACATATTTGATGGAAAATAAACGTTACAGTGGGCCCTACGAATATTTTAACGGTGAAAATCATTACCCCTCTGCTATTTTTGGTGTGGTGTAGTTGACCTTTAGATATGATTCATTTTTTGGCTCATGTACTAAAATGATATCAAAAACTGGATGAACGGTGTAGATATAATAAGTACATCATTTTGAGGGCCATGCAACTTTGATCTCCTTTGAACCGTTCGTACAATGAGGGGCTCGAGGAGCGTCTGCGCTCGTCTTTGCACGACAATATAGTTGTGTGGGGTACAGCAGCCTATCCGCGTCCATTATAGGGGGAGATACGGATTGAAAGGGAAACGGGTCGGCTACTCCCGTGCCATCATCCAAATGGCTGGTGGCGGTGCACTGTGGACCCCACCATGATGTATGAGTTTCATCCATGCCGTCCAACTATTTTTTAGATCATTTTATGTTATAAAGACAAAAATGAGGTATATCCCGACCTCAAGTGGACCACATTACAGTAAACAGCGTTGAATGAGCATCAACCATTAAAAACCTTTTGGAGGCCATAAAAGTTTTGAATCAAGCTGATTTTTATTTTTTTCCCTTCGTCCAAAACTGTATGACCTAATCAACCGATTGGATTTCAAATAAATAGTATAGTGGGCTTTAGGAGGATTTTAATGGTGCACATCCAATCACTATTGTTTTCCTGTGGTGTGGTCCACCTGAGATTTATATCCCTCCCATTTTTAAATTAAGCCCTAAAATGATCTGTAAAAATAGATGAGCAGAATGAAAGAAACACACAAATCATGATGGGGCCCACAAATCACCAACCATCAACCACCAGGCTGGTGGTAGGGGAGTAGCCAATACGTTTCCGGTTTAAAGGGGTGGAAACTGACTGCGTCCTACCCCCGCCCGGACAATGTTCAGTCCAGGCAGGGCTCTGTGGGGCCCACCTTGATGTAAGGGTTTTATCCACTCCGTTCATCCCTTTTCTCAGATCAATCTATAGCATGTTATTAAAAATGAAGCAGGTTCACAGCTCTAGTGTACCACACCAAAAGGAAGCAGCTGTGGTAATGACACCCAAAGTTGAAACTTTTCTAAGGGCTACCGTGATTTTTTTTTACCATCCAAACTATTCGCAAGGTCATATAGAATTGGATGAAATGAAAACACAAATATCAGTCTGATCCAAAACTTACGCAGCTCCCAAGAAATTTTAACGGTGAGCGTTCAATCCCCACTTTATAGTCTTCTTAAGAATTAGTTCCACCTAATTTTGGGTCCATAAACTAAAATGATCTGTAAATATAGATAGATGGTGTGGATAAAACCCTTACATCAAGGTGGGCCCTACAGAGCCTTGTACAGATGAATCTATGTACAGGTGGGGTAAGACGTAATCCGCTTGGAAACGATTTTGCTCCTTACGCTGCCACTAGCGAGGTGAGTAGTGTCCGGTGTACTATGGCCCCACCATGATGTATGTGCTTTATCCATGCCATCTATCCATTTTTCAAGATCATTTAGGGTTTGATCCAAGAACTGAGCCAGATCTAAATCTAAGTGCACCACATCAAAGGAAAACTGCTTAAATGCCCATGGAAAACCGCCCAGTAGCCATTGGCGATGCTGACGGCTAAAAGCCATCGGGGAAACCATTACATAGCTATCGGCATTGGTCATTTTTTGGTAGTGTATGGATCGCGGTTGTTACATGTTCACTTCCTTAATTTACTACTAAATCAAAGGATAGCTATTGGTACAATAGCCTAAGGCCCATAATGGGATGATCCGTTCCATCCACCTTGTCGGCCAGCTTGCCGTGGGCCCAAAAAGTCCGGATTTGGGCAGTGTCTACTTATAACAAACATCACAGTGAGCTTGGAAAGTTTCAATAGTGGATGCTAATGTCACCATTATTTTCTATTATGTGGGCCACATGACCTCTGGATCAAGTTGATATTTGGGCCTTAGCCCTAAGATGACATGGCAAAAAGGATGGGCGGGCATGAATTATACACATATATCAATGTGGGCCCCACAAGTTGGAAATGCTGAATCCTAACCTAAGCAGGTAGATTGGCCCTAATTAAACATGTGTTGTCTAGTGTCCTTATCCACATGCTCATAGTAATGAAACTTCCCGCCAACCTCTTGGGTGAACTTGAATGAGCTTTCATAGATTTTTCCTAGAGATAGGATGGGACCAAAAAATGTTGTCGTTGGCTGAGATGGAGGAAGATTTCTCTCCCTAAATCTGATGGTGGTTTGGGCTGAGAAATCTCAAGTCGATGATGAAGGCCCTACGCATGAAGATGTCATGGACTATTTACTTTAGGGGAGATTTCAGCTGTTAGATCAAGTTCATGAAAGAAAAGTATGTTAGAGATTTGCAGCTAGTGGGAGGAGCCAGCTAAATCTCCTTTACCTCTCCAATCTGGAAAAAAGACATGCAAATTGAACCCAAATGTTGCTTCCTGCACATGCTAGTTAGTCGGTTGGGGGGATCGTGACTTCTGGAAGGAAGATTGGACAGGTTTGGCCCCCTCAACGCGTGGAAATTGCAACCCTCTACATCGTCCCTTCTTCCCGCCAAGGTCAGTGACATGATTGGGCCTACTGACTGGTTGTCGCTGACCCTAGTGAGGCATCTCCTCCTACAAGTAGTGCTCGACCACATTTTTTATGAGGGTATATGTACTTTTGCAACCACCGATAAATATATCCGGTCGGGCTCCGCCTCGAGCGAACTCACCGTTGGGCTAGTTTGGCAGTGCATCAAATCTCGTGGGGATAGGAAAGTGTGGTCCAAGTGGGTGTGGCACAAATCTCCCCCCCAAAACTCTCATTGTTTAATTGGAAGATCATCCACAATGCGGTCCTAGTGGATGCCAAAATTCAAAGCAGAGGAGTCTGCATCGCTTCGATGTCTGCCTGTTGCGCTCCAACTGCCACGCCCTAAATTAAAACAGTCGATCATGTTTTCTCCTTAGGTGTCACGGCTCAACAGGTTTGGTTACATTATGGAAGACTCTTTAACATCCAGAGGCATACCACCTCTATGACAGTCGTTAGGACCACTACATGGTGGGCAACCCCAACATCTATGGGTAGATTTTTTCTCCTAAGGTGCCTCATTCTTGCCTTCATATTTTGGGAGCTATAGAAGGCCACTGCTTCGATGGCTCTAAGATTCGCATCGCTAGGGTCATCTCAAACATCACCCGCTGGATTTCCCTAATCAGTCCCCTCTTTCCATTGCCCAAGTCCCCTAAACTATCCACAATGATAACTCTCAACGCCTTGGGGATCGACAGACCTACACCCATCCTGGTCAGGTTTCAAGTAGTCAAATATATGGGTTAGACCCCATCATGAATGGCTCAAAATCAATGTAGATGTATTAGAGTTGGGAAACCCGGGCCCCTTACAAGGTGGTGGAGTTGGAAGGAATACCGCAGGTGATTTCCACTTTGCCTTCTCCACTGGATATGGCTTCAGCTCCAATACGAGGGTAGAGATCAAAGTGATACTTGATAGCCTCAATGAGTGTGCGAGGCTTGGTTTCACTGAGGTAGAGGTGGCAAGTGATTTAAAATCAGTGGTCTCGGGCCTCTCTAAACAATATCTTTGCATTTGGTCCATGTGGTATTGAAAGAATAGAATCAACTCTCTCATGCACAATATGGAAGTTGGCATTGCCCACGCCCATAGGCAAGCCAAGTTGGTTGCAGATGGCCTAGCCCGGTTAGGGAGTGATGGGCAACAAAACTGGCTATTTTGTTCGCTGGGAGAACTCCCCCCTTCCATTTATGGTCTATTGTACCTAGATAGAGTTGGCCTAGGCAACCACTATTGGAAGCATAATGAGTGCGGATCCTCCGTGGAAACAGTGAGCAGTTGAATCCAATATTATCATTGGTCCATGTCACTGTAAGTGCCACATCATTGTTTCTTTTAATATATTAAAAAAACTACATTTCATGGAAAGTCTAACGCCGTTAGACAGTTTCATTTGGAAATTGGATTGCATACCGATTATAGTATCCTCTTGCTCTTATCATACTGAGTAAACTCAATTGGGCCCACCTTGTATGTATGTGGTCTATCCAGGTCGTCCATCCATTTTTCCATCTAATTTAAGGGGTTGAGCCTAAAATTGAAGTATATCCAAATATCAAGCGGATCATACAACTGTAAACAATGGGGGTAATGATTTCCACCATTGAAACCTTGTTAGGCCCCATAGTGGTGTTTATTTGTCATCCAACCTCTTATAAGATCATGCAGGTATGGATGAAGAGAAACACAAATATAAGCTTGATCCGAAACTTTTGTAGTCCCCGAGAAATTTTCAACGTAAATGTTCAATTAACTGTTTCTTAAGGTGTGGTCCATTTGAACCTTGTATATACTTCATTTTTTGTCTCAATCCCTAAAATTATCTCGTAAAATTGATGGACGGAGCAGAAAATACATAAATCATGGTGGACCTCACAGAGTTTACTCGGTACACTAATGTTAGTGAGTTACTCACTACACAGTCAACTTCCTTCCATTTGGGGATTTGGCGCACGAGTTACTCATTACACAATCAGCTTCCTTCCATTTGGGGATTTGGCGCACAGGTTTGCAAGCATGGGTTGAGAAGCAAGACTCACTACTAAAGTGACATCACGTAGTTATGTCGGTCCCACCATGATGTATGTTTTGTATGCACACCGTCCATCCATTTGGAGAGATCATTTTAGGGCATGAGCCAAAGAATGAATTAAATCCAAAACTCGAGTGGACCCCATCACAAAAAATAGTGAAGAGAGTACGCTCACCATAAAAAACTTCTAAGGGCCACAAAAATTTTCGAGCAAGCTGATATTTGTGTTTTCTCTTCTTTAATATCTATGTTAACTTATGAATAGGTTAGATCTCAAATAAAAATCATGGTGGACCTTAGGAAGGCTTTAACAGTGGATGTTACTCTCCTCATTATTTTTTATGATGGGGTTCACCCCAGCTTTGGATCTACCTCATTCTTTTGATCATTCCCTAAAATGATCTCTCCAAATGGATGGATAGTGTGGATACAACACATACATCATGGTGGGCCCCACAAAACTTGGTGGCGTCACTTCAGTAGCAAGTCTAGCTACTCAACATGTCGGTAGCTAATCCACCCCCAATTTCTTTCTTCTAAAATTTAATTAGGCCATGTCATCTCACGATAATTTTATAAGATAAAAAAATATATATATTTACAAAATCTGCTTGATTAGCAAGGAATATTAGTTGTGACCCAGGATGAGTGATGTCCATAGGATCCTCACCGTGGCCTCATATTGATCTATGCATTGTATATCTACTCCATCCATCCGTTTTCTCATATTATTTTAAGACTCGACCCAAATCGTTACTTGTGATCGGGTTAGATTCAGTTCGGATTAGTCCAGGACAGACCCGAGCTCGGATCGGGTTAGGCATGCTGGACTCGGTATCGAGTCAGGTCGAGTTCAGGTCAGGCCTATTTCAAAACCGAATTGAGTCAGGTCAGCCCTAACTCAGTTTGAATCGACTCGATGCCCACCTCTAACCATGATGGTTGTTTTTTTATCCACACTATTTATCCATTTTACCCCACTTACATTAGGGCATGAGTCTAAAAATAAATAGATCAATATCTCGATTGGACCACACCATAAAAAAAGTGGTGATTGAACACATACCATAATAAACTTCATATAACCTAATGTAATGTTTATTTTCCATCTAACCAACTGATAACATCACAAAGACATGGATGAAGAGAAATACAAATATCAGCTTGATCCAAAACTTTTGTAGCCCCCAATAGGTTTTTAAGCTTATAATCATCCATGTTTCTTGTGGTGTGGTCCACCTGAGATTTGGATCTTCTTCAATTTTGTGCTCATGAACTACAATGATTTGTAAAAATGGATGGATGATGTGGATAAAATACATACATCATGGTGGAGCTAATAGAGCTATTCCAATAACACAGTACTATAGTTGGTGGTATATGCTACCAGTGTCCCCTTTGTCAAAACCACTTGTATGAGCAAATAGTCAGTAGCTCAGGTGGGCCATACTATAAAGTTTTCTAAAAAAAATCAACCTGAAGTACAAGGTGTATCACCCCATTTTAGGCCACAAGCCAAAAAAAAAATCAATTCTATTTGTAATTCAGGTTGACCACATGATTGTAAACGGTGTATAGACAATCCCCACTTTCCCAATTATTTCCATTAAGTATGGCCCAAGTGATTCATGTATTGGTATAATTTTTGGCAATTTTTTTTTTATAATTATTTTTTTATAATAATCTAATTGTTGAAGTGGATTTTAATGTAAGTATAAATTATTTCCTTTAGTGCATATCTCTAGGCTCAATATGAGACTTAATAACCAATAGTTATTGTTGATATTATTTAAACATCGTAGTGGGCCCAGGAAAAATCAAGAGTTACACCCCACACAAATATATATATATATATATATATATATATATATATATATATATAATGGGGCGTGACTCTTAATTTTTCCAAGGCCCACTGCAATGTTTATATAATATCCACTATAACCATTGGCTATTAAGTCATATATTTAGCTTAGAGATATGCACAAAAGGAAATAATTGGGAGAGAGATGTACACCATTTATTTTAAAGGGTCAAACATCATACTTGTATCAAAATCCACTTCAACAACTAGATTATATATATATAAGCATTTTACCAAAAATCATATTGATACATGAATCACTTGGGCCAGACTAATGGAAACTGTTGATGACAAAATCTCGACCACCCTCCACTCCGTGTGATGCTCCTCGAATGGACCCTGGCCCTGCACAAAGGGTGAGCAAAGAAGACCCTGGCTAAGCCGGGGGACCCTCCGATGCCTAAGTCAGGTCAAAGGAATCGGGGTTTAAGTTGAACTGTAGAGGGAGAGTGCAAGATATTGTGTACCTGTAGAAATGGAGTCTGCGTGTATTTATACCTGACTGTGTGATGATCTGCGTCCGTTAATCACGGCACGATTCCCTCAATCAAGGAGATTTTCAAATCGTGGAGATATTGTGCACAATCCAAGGATCATGTAATATATGGTGCACATCGTGCATATCTGCGAGCGACATTACCAGCCTTGTTCTCTTATGGTAGTTTCCAAGTTCAGATCGAGAGGTGTCCACCTCAACCTCTGCCTCGGAGTACGGAGTTGGCTCGGACCATTCAATGAGTAAGGTTTCCGACATCGACCTCCGCCTCGGAGTATAGAATCGGCTCGGACCTCGGCCTTTCAGTAGGTAAGGTTTCCGACTGGCAGAGAACATAGGCCTTCATCGACCTTTGTCTGAGCTGAGCGAGCAATTATTCCTCCGATCGGATTATCATGCCGCAGAGCCTCGGAATTATGAGGAGCTCGGATCTTCCCATAACAGAAACAATTTGGAAAGCAAGGATTGCCTATACATTGTTTACAATCATGTGGTTAACCTAAATTATATATAGAACTGATTTTATCAGCCTGTGGCCTAAAATGGGGTGACTCACCTTGTGGTCCAGGTTGATTTTTCAGAAAACATCATTGTTCAACCCACCTGATCCATTGACTATTTGCTCATATCAGTGTCTTTGATAAAGGGGACACTAGTAGCATATACCACCAACTGCAGTACTGTGTGTTATTGGAAAAGCTCTAATGGCACCACCATGATGTATGTATTTTATCCACGCCGTCCATCCATATTTACAAATCATTGTAGTTCATGAGCACAAAATTAAGGAAGATCCAAATCTCAGGTGGACCACACCACAAGAAACATTGGTGATTAGAAGATTAAATACTTATTAGGGGCTACAAAAGTTTTGGATCAAGCTGATATTTATATTTTCTCTTCATCCATGTCTTTATGACTAATCAGGGTCGAATATTACATATCAGACCCTGTAATTACCTGATTTTACATACATGATAATGTTTAATGCTATATTTTAATTGTATTTTTATTACAGGATGAAATCAGGAGTGTGTATTGAAAGATGATGTTAAAAACATGGATTTGGCGCTCCAAAATTACCAGAGCACGGGATGAACTCCAGAAAACCAATAGTGAAGATTTTACACGCCTGGGATTTGAGGAAAGCAAGCCAAAGGGGCCCGAAAAGGGTCCAGAATGCAAGATCACATGGTTCCCGCCATCCAATCAGTTCGAAACCTTATACATGGGATTAGGGACATAAATTAACCGTACGTTTCAAATTTCAGCCGTCGGATCACAATGGAAGTGTCCCAAATGACAAATCAGCCCATAACCGTTGATTTCAGGCCCCACGATATCTGGAACCTCTCTAAAATTTACTGGACGGGTTAAATAATATGGGAAAAAGGATGGACGGAGCAGATCTCTCGTAAACATCACGGTAGGGCTTGTGGATGAGGAGTGTGCATTGCTCACACCTGCACCGGGTGTGCACCGGACCGTCCAAGACGGTCAGCGAGCGGCTGACCCGCGCCCGTCTCCTCAAAAACGCAAATCGCGTTCCAGCGTCCCGCTGCCGACCGCCGGTCGTAGGTTGTGGGGCCCACCTAGTGTCCAAATGGACAATCCAAGCCGTCCATCCGCTTCCTGGGGCAGCCATAACCCTCGCCTAGGTGGCTTTATTTCAAATGATAGCATAGATCGGTTTTTAACCGTACAAATGCAGGTTGGATGGCAAGACAGAAAGCCACGTGGACTGCACTGAATCCACCCCAAAACCAGTCAATTCCTACTGATTTTTCGAGCTGAAATCAATGGACGGCGTGGATTCCTGTGAAAAGTCCAATAATGGACCCCACCATCATCGCAGCGTCGGTTTGGCGTCCGCGAAACGCACGGACGCTGCCAATTTTTGCGGAAATTAGTGGGCCCCGTACGTCGTCTGTCCGGTCGATCTGATCCGTTCATCGTGTAGAGGGCTTCGAGAGCTTCAAAACCATGCTGATATTCCACTCCCATGCGTACACACGTGTGCGGTACAGAGGCCACAAACAGGCGGTCTTGTGACGTTCAAAACTGTTTTTGTTGAGATTTCTTCTGTGGGCCGCGTCAATGGACATTCAAAACCACCCATTCTTGACTGAAATTTCGTCCTGAATCTAATGGACGGGGTGGATTTTTCAGAAAACACCTTTGTGGGGCCCACCGATCACGGCTGCGAAAATTTGTACTCCAAGTCCTTCTACGACTCTGCCACCGACCCCAGCCATCCAGCAGCTATAAAAGGGGAGTTTTGGACGTGGGAAAAGCATATTCAGAACCAGGGGATTCCAAATCTGGAGCAAGGAGAGAAGAAAGAGAAGAAAGAAAAGAAAGAAAAGAGAGAGAGAGAGAGAGATTGTTTGGTTTGACGTTTTTTTTTATTGAATTTTGCTTAATATTTTTGATGGATTTTATGGGTCACTAATCTCTCAGCTAGGGCTGAGATGAAGCCCCTAATTTGATTAGCTCTTGTATCGGTTGATTTACTTTGAATATTAATTAATTTGTTTCTTTCTCTAAGTGGGCTTGATTGGTTTAAATTCTATACTTCTCCATCTATGAACTTGACCAAAGTATATATATAGATGTTGTTTGGATGCTTATTATAGGTGCTTGTGTCTGATCAAGAACAAGTTTCCTATAGAGGAAGAAACAGGGTGCTTTAATGAATGTACATCCCTTATGCCCGACCAAGGATATGGGATATGTCATTCATGGCATTGCTTAAAGGGATTAGACATTCTGTATGCCCGATTCAGGACACTGATTGTGCTTTCTCTGTATAAGTGGTATTAATCTAGATCAAGGTGAATCAACAGACAAAACAAGGGTTAGGATACTTAGGGGTGGATTCGAAAGTCCTATGCTCTTCCTCTGATTGAATTTTCTTCCCTGTTTTTAATTGTTTTTTTTTTTAGAATTGTGCTTAGTAGTTCATTCCATTATTTGTTGGATTAGTTAAGGAGAGTCATAGATTTGAATTGTGATGACTAGTCCTCGTGGGAACGATCTCGTAATACGTACCGTATCTGCATCTGATTAGTATACTTGCGAGTTTAAATATCATTTAAATCGTGTTGGTTTAAATAAAACATCAAGTTTTTGCGTAGTTGCTTGATTTGTTTCGTTCCAAATTGAATTTAAGATTCTCTCTTATCATAATTCATAGCTTAGGATTTTACTAACTTTAGGTGAAAGTTTTTATTTTATTTTTAGAAACTAACCTATTTCCTGTTTTGTAGGGTCCTGACATAAATTTCTAAGTTGATTCTAACATAGATTTCCAAATTGGAAGTGAAGGAGGAGCGCCCTATTCTTCTGACATTAATCATTTCCTTTTCCCGGGTTCTTTCTTCCCATTCTTGTTTACATAGTTTTAACTTGTTTTAGAATCTCATAGTTTCTAGGTCTAGTTTTATTTCTTCTAGGTTGCATCTTAGTTTAGTTTTCCTTCTTCCATTGCAATAACATAGTTTATGCTAGGACGTAGATCTCTGAATATAGAACTAGCACCGTTTGATCCTGAAATAGAAAGAACACTGCGTGAAAGATTGAGAAATAATTCTGTTGAAATGGCGAATGAGACTGAAGTTAAGGCTCTCAAAGATTATTCAGCTCCTGTCCAATTTAATGCGCCTTTATGCATAATGTTGCCAACCACTACGGCAGCACACTTTGAACTGAAACCTGGAGTCATACAATTGTTGCCATCCTTTTATGGATTAGACAAGGAGGACCCATATCATTATGTGAAAGAATTCCTAGACATTTGTTCCACTTTTAAGTTCCAAAACTTCTCAGACGATTCGATCCGCCTACGTCTGTTTCCTTTTTCTTTGAAGGATAAGGCGAAAGCATGGTTAAATTCTCTAGAAGTTGGATCTATCACTACATGGGACCAACTGTCTAAGAAGTTCTTAAACAAGTTCTTCCCCGTTCACAAAACCAATACCCTCCGTAGAGAAATTACTAACTTCACACAAAAAGAGGGCGAGCACTTTCATGAATGTTGGGAAAGATGGAAGGACTTGCTTCTTAAATGTCCTCACCATGGTTTTGAGAAGTGGCAATAAGTTCAATACTTCTATGACGGTCTGACACCCCAGAACCGTCGCATGGTTGATGCCACCAATGGAGGGTCATTCATGACCAAAAGTGAAGTCGAAGCATGGAACTTATTTGAAACCTTGTGCGAAAATTCCCAAGAATGGGACTATTCAAATAGAGGTGACAAGTCCCCAACCACAAAAGAGAGGTGGTATATATGAGATAGGAGTCGTGCCAGAGCTGTGCGCCAAGCTCGATAACCTGACAAAGAAAGTTGATGCTCTGGTATTAAATAATGGACCTCCACAAACAGCTCAAGTGGAGACATGTGCCACATGTTCTAGTCCTGCCCAGTCTTGTCCATCTGGGGCAGCATCCCCAGAACTTCTCTCTGAACAAGTTCATGCTATGAACACTTTTCAAAAACCTGGGAATGATCCTTACTCGAACACATATAACCTAGGGTGGGCTAGACATCCAAATTTTTCTTGGCAAAAGGACCACAACAAGGAGAACCATCTGGAAATCCTCCCATGCAACCGCACCTCCAAGTTGGCAGTCAGCAACTTCAACAGTTTCCGAAATATCAACAACTGCCTACACAATTAAGGAAACCATCTCTTGAGGATACACTCCATCTTTTTATGCAGAGTTCTCTCCAATTCCAAAAGACACCCAACAAACCTTACTAGCCAACCAGCAAATCTTACATGCAAATGCGCAATCCATTGCCAAGCTGGAAGTACAAATGGGTCAACTAGCTGCCACATTGAGTGAAAGAGAGAAGGGCAAGTTCCCTAGCCAACCTGAGGCTAACCCAAAGGGACAATATGAGATTGACTCTAATTCCAACCAATGGCAATATCATGAACAGGCCAAATCGATCACTACCCTTAGGTCAGGCAAGCAGATTGATAACAGAATAGAGATGCCTGGGGATGAATCAAATTCTAAAATAGAAGATCAAAATGAAGCAGACAGTCATACTAATGCATCTAAAGTCCAAAAGCTCTTTGACTCTCCAAGAGCCATTAATGTGCCACCTTATGTGCCCAAAGCACCCTTTCCTCAACGTCTGGCACCAATAAAGAAAAGAAATAACTTTGATGAAATCTTGGATGTGTTTCAAAAAGTGCAACTCAACATCCCGTTGCTTGACGCTATCAAACAAGTCCCTGCTTACGCTAAGTTCCTGAAAGATTTATGCACTCAAAAGCGTAAGCAGAATGTTCATAAGAAGGTCTTCATTACAGAGCAGCTCAACTCCATGATTCAACATAACACCCCTCCTAAATTTAGGAATCCAGGAGCTCCCACCATTTCTTACGGCATAGGAGATCATAAGATCGGGAAGACATTGCTTGATTTTGGGGCGAGCGTCAATTTGTTACCATATTCGGTTTATGAGCAGTTAGGACTTGGTGAGTTGAAACCGACTAAGGTAACATTACAACTAGCTGATAGATCTGTCAAGGTGCCCCGGGGTGTTATTGAAGACGTGTTAATCCAGGTTGATAAATTTTATTTTCCAGTGGATTTCATAGTTATAGATACTCACCGGTCTGTCCGAGAATCTTCATAGTCAGATCCCAGTCATCTTGGGTCGTCCATTTTTGGTCACATCTAATGCTATTATAAATTGCCGGAATGGAGTTATGAAATTGTCCTTTGGTAACATGAATATTAAACTCAATGTTTTTAATGCAGGACAACAATCCGCAAATTTGGATGACATATCTGAAGTGGACATGATCGAGAGTCTAGTGCAGGACTCCTTCCGTAAATCTTTTGAAGATCCTCTTAAGACCTGCTTAGCATAATATGGCATGGACTTTGACATCGATAGTCCCATCCACGAAGTCAATGCACTGCTCGACTCTACTCCTATATTGGAGACTGAAAAATGGAGAGCAAAAGTGGAACCTCTTCATCCCTCTGAGACGCCTCCTGACAGCACAGTTTCGAACTCTGAGAAGACAAAGGCGAGCAGGCTGCTTAATGTTCTTAGAACATATAAGGCAGCAATTGAATGGAAGATAGCAGAAATACAGGGAGTATGCCCCACTGTATGTATGGATCATGCTGTCGAAATGTCGTGTGAAATGCAAAGGAAGCGTGATCCTAACATGGAAGAAGTCGTGCGAGCAAAAGTCCTTAAATTATTTGACGACAGTGTCAGTTACCTCATTACAGATGGCACAGCTCATGGGAACTCACATCACTTATCTGGGATTGGTTAATTAAGGTGTTGAGGTAATTTCTTTAGTGGACCCTAGTTATAAAGATTAGCTCCTTTATGGTCTGTTCTTGTCTGGCTGAAGACGTTAAACTTAGCTCTCCTAGGAGGCAACCCAGCTTTTCATTCCATTTAATTTTCCTAGTTCGTTAGTTCAATGTTTGTGGGTAACATTACTGCAAACCCTCACGAGACTACAACTCGTCCACTAGGGGTAACCTAGGGGTTTAAAGGCTTGTTGCATGCGCTAAATGCAATCGAGAGCACCTGCGAAAGTGGTATAGGTAGAATCTTCTTTTATTTTTCTTTTTATTATTTTTACTTTTGTTGATCTCTCTCTTGTGCTAACTCGCTGTTATGATGAAATTTTTTGAGAAAGCTTCTTGATTCTCCATCCAGGTACTATCTTTCCATCACTCATCTTTTATTCTCGTTGTCCCATGTGCATTGCATGCTTATTTCTTTTACATTGAGGACAATGTAGATTTTAGGTTGGGGGTGGGAGATTAGGTTACCTAATCAGTATTTTCTTGGTCTTGAGAAAATTTGTGAAAATTTTAAAATTTTTTCTGGAATTTTTATTGAATTCAAAGTGATTTTGAAGGATAGTTGTGAATTTAACATTATAAGATTTCTGATGTTGGTAACTTATGACTCTTGGATTCGGCCATCTGCTTGATTTCACAGTCAATTTTGAATTGTTAATCCATGATTAGAAGTTGTAAACATTGATTGAGCCATGATTTCACATATCACATCTCGCTTACACATTAAGTTTTAGTTCGATAACTGAATGATTAACTTGGTAAAAAGAAGAATTAAAAGGCTAAGTCACATAATCTTCACCATAGGTTTGCTCCCTATAGGTGCAGATTTGATTCTCCATAGTTGACTTATATAAAAAAAAAAAAAAAAAATTTTAGGCGACAAGTTTTCGCCATAGGTTTGCTCCCTATAGGTGAGAATTTGATTCCCCTCATTTGCGTTACTGCTCATAAAGAAAATCTAAAGCTGGTAAGATGAAAAATTAATCTGTGAGATAAGTGTTGGTTTCAAGCTTGGTTGTCATGAATTACTAATGATATCATGAAATTGACAATTGGATCTTTTTAATGATTGTCAGCCGAGATTACACTTTACATTCATGGAGCTCAATGTTTAGGAATGTTTTAATTAATGGATTAATAGTTTGAAACTAATTATGAAATCTGCCGAGAGCTTGATTCCAAGAGAAAAATTCCACACACCGATCATGAATCTTAGAATTTTCACATCTCAGCTATCTGTTCACAAGTCACTTGAGTTTACAGGAATTGTCTTTTATTTCTAAAATTATTTTTCGCATGTTTTGCTTGGGACTAGCAAAATGCTGGTTGGGGGTTGTGATCAGGGTCGAATATTGCATATCAGACCCAGTAATTACCTGATTTTACATACGTAATAATGTTTAATGCCATATTTTAATTGTATTTTTATTACAGGATGAAATCAGGAGTGTGTATTGAAAGATGATGTTAAAAACATGGATTTGGCGTTCCAAAATTACCAGAGCACGGGATGGACTCCAGAAAACCAATAGTGAAGATTTTACACGCCTGAGATTTGAGGAAGCAAGCCAAAGGGGCCCGAAAAGGGTCCAGAATGCAAGATCACATGGTTCCCGCCATCCAATCAGTTCGAAACCTTATACATGGGATTAGGGACATAAATTAACCGTACGTTTCAAATTTCAGCCGTTGGATCACAATGGAAGTGTCCCAAATGACAAATCAGCCCATAAACCGTTGATTTCAGGCCCACCTGATATCTGGAACCTCTATAAAATTTACCTGGACAGGTTAAATAATATGGAAAAAAGGATGGACGGAGCAGATCTCTCGTAAACATCACGGTAGGGCTTGTGGATGAGGAGTGTGCATTGCTCACACCTGCACCAGCTGTGCACCGGACCATCCAAGACGGTCAGCGAGAGGCTGACCCGCGCCCGTCTCCTCAAAAACGCAAATCGCGTTCCAGCGTCCCGCTGCCTACCGCCGGCCGTAGGTTGTGGGGCCCACCTAGTGTCCAAATGGACAATCCAAGCCGTCCATCCGCTTCCTGGGGCAGCCATAACCCTCGCCTAGGTGGCTTTATTTCAAATGATAGTATAGATCGGTTTTTAACCGTACAAATGCAGGTTGGACGGCAAGACAGAAAGCCACGTGGACTGCACCGAATCCACCCCAAAACCAGTCAATTCCTACTGATTTTTCGAGCTGAAATCAATGGACGGCGTGGATTCCTGTGAAAAGTCCAATAATGGACCCCACCATCATCGCAGCGTCGGTTTGGCGTCCGCGAAACGCACGGACGCTGCCAGTTTTTGCGGAAATTAGTGGGCCCCGTACGTCGTCTGTCCGGTCGATCTGATCCGTTCATCGTGTAGAGGGCTTCGAGAGCTTCAAAACCATGCTGATATTCCACTCCCATGCGTACACACGTGCGTGATACAGAGGCCACAAACAGGCGGTCTTGTGACGTTCAAAACTGTTTTTGTTGAGATTTCTTCTGTGGGCCGCGTCAATGGACATTCAAAACCACCCATTCTTGACTGAAATTTTGTCCTGAATCCAATGGACGGGGTGGATTTTCCAGAAAACACCTTTGTGGGGCCCACCGATCACGGCTGCGAAAATTTGTACTCCGAGTCTTCTACGACTCTGCCACCGACCCCAGCCATCCAGCAGCTATAAAATGAGAGTTTTGGATGTGGGAAAGGCATATTCAGAACTAGGGGATTCCAGATCTGGAGCAAGGGAGAGAAGAAAGAGAAGAAAGAGAAGAAAGAAGAGAGAGAGAGAGAGAGAGAGAGAGAGATTGTTTGGTTTGACGTTTTTTTTATTGAATTTTGCTTAATATTTTTGATGGATTTTATGGGTCACTAATCTCTCAGCTAAGGCTGAGATGAAGCCCCTAATTTGATTAGCTCTTGTATTGGTTGATTTACTTTGAATATTAATTAATTTGTTTCTTTCTCTAAGTGGGCTTGATTGGTTTAAATTCTATACTTCTCCATCTATGAACTTGACCAAAGTATATATATGGATGTTGTTTGGATGCTTATTATAGGTTCTTGTGTCTGATCAAGAACAAGTTTCCTATAGAGGAAGAAACAGGGTGCTTTAATGAATGTACATCCCTTATGCCCGACCAAGGATATGGGATATGTCATTCATGGCATTGCTTAAAGGAATTAGACATTTTGTATGCCCGATTCAGGACACAGATTGTGCTTTCTCTGTATAAGTGGTATCAATCTAGATCAAGGTGAATCAACAGACAAAACAAGGGTTAGGATACTTAGGGGTGGATTCGAAAGTCCTATGCTCTTCCTCTGATTGAATTTTCTTCCCTGTTTTTAATTGTTTTTTTTTAGAATTGTGCTTAGTAGTTCATTCCATTATTTGTTGGATTAGTTAAGGAGAGTCATAGATTTGAATTGTGACGACCAGTCCTCGTGGGAACGATCTCGTAATACGTACCGTATCTGCATCTGATTCGTATACTTGCGAGTTTAAATATCATTTAAATCGTGTTAGTTTAAATAAAACATCAATGACGTTATCAATTGGTTGGATGGAAAATAAACATTACATTGGTCTCTACGAAGTTTATAATAGTCTGTGTTCAATCACCACGTTTTCTATGGTGTGGTCCACTTGAGATATTGATCTATCTATTTTTAGACTCATGCCCTAATGTAAGTGGGCAAAATGGATAAACAATGTGAATAAAAAACAACCATCATGGTTAGAGGTGGGCATCGAGTCGATTCAAACCGAGTTAGGGCTCACTCGACTCGATTTGGTTTTGAAATAGCCTGACCAGAACTCGGCTTGACTCGGTACCAAGTCCAGCATGCCTAACCTGATCCAAGTCTGGGTCTATCCTGGACTAATCTGAACTAAATCTGACCCAATCACAAGTACTGATTCGAGTCGAGTCTTAAAATAATATGAGAAAACGGATGGATGGAGTAGATATATACAACACATAGATCAAAGTGGGCCCACGGTGAGGATCCTACGGACATCACTCATCCTGAGTCGTAGCTAATATTCTTTACTAACACTACTAAAAAATCAAGCAAAGGCTATGCAATGTGAAGGCTTTTGGCTACGGATTTAATCCATAGCAATTTTGCTACGGATCTAAACCGTAGCCAAAAGCCTAATTGATCCGTAGCTAAAGCCTTCCTCCTCATCCCTCTTGCTGGTGCTTAAGGGGCTCCATGGGGCTCAGTGAAATATATGTGTTTGATCTAAGCCGTGTATAAATTCGTATATATAATTTCAGTGGATCAGGCCAAAAATTTTGTAGATTAAAGGTATAAGTGGACCACACAATAAGAAATCATAAAAATTAAATTTCTATTGTTAATTTGTTGTGTGGTTTTCTTACAACTCTGATTTGACTCATTTTTTGTATCAACCCTTAAAATAATATTTTAAAAGTATTGGACGGAGTGGATAAATGACATAAATCTTGGTGAGCCCCACAGTCCTAAAACCCATTCTCAAATTGGCCGTCCGTCATGCGCTGCACCCCTAAATCCCTAAACCTTTCCCATTTCTCCCTCCCGCACCTCCCAAAATGCCATTTTCATTTTCGCCTCACTCTCACTCTCTCTCTCTCTCTCTCTCTCTCTCTCTCTCTCTCTCTCTCGCACCCAGCCTCTCCCTCGCCATCTCTCGATCTCCCGCTCTCCCTCACCCTCTTCACGTCTCTCACGCGCCCTCTCTCTATTTCCCAACCCCTCTCTCTCTCTCTCTCTCTCTCTCTCTCGCCCTAGCATTTTCAAAACCCACTTTCACCGAGATCGCCGAGGGTTTTCGCCCTGGAAAGTCTCAACTGGTTTGAAGGTTAGTCTCTCTCTCTCTCTCTCTCTCTCTCTCTCTCTCTCTCTCTCTCTCTCTGTTTCCGAAATTAGATGAGGGTTTTCGGTGACTCGGTTACCATGCTATTGATGTTGCTCACCAAGTGTGGCTGGTGGCAAGGAAAGTATGTACATGAAACAAATGCTCGTTTTTTTTTTCTTAGGGATCGTTTGGCACCTTGGATTGGAGGGGACTGGAGGGGATTAGAGGGGGTTTCAAATCCCCTTGGTTGTTTGGCAGCATAAAGCAAGTGGGGATTGCCAATCCAGGGGGTTTCGAATCCCCTCTTTGAGGGGGTTTGTAATCCACGGTGAGAGCTTGGATTACGCCTAAAATCGTTTCAATAGTTGTAGGTATAAATGTATGTCACTGTACACTATCATTTTACTGGGCACATGGCCCACTAACGATGATCAGCACCATCCAAACATTGTTCGTGTAGATCAGCACCATCCAAATATTATCCAGCACCATCCAAACATTGTCCATATTAATCAACGATTAAAAATTGTTGGTTAGTCACTTAGACATGATCTTGTGCTTGCCATTCATCTGAGACTTGGAATTTCATCATTTTTAGGCAAAACATATATTTTAGCGGGCTTATCACAACCATAGTGTCAAAAATTATATATCTCACTAATTGGGGAAATTAAAGTTATTTTAGTAATTAAATTCAAACCCCTGTACATATGTCATGTATAGGTATTTTTGAATTAAAGTTAATTCACACTCTAGGGTGCCAAACACACCTAGAGGATTGCCAATCTAGGGGGTTTCCAATCCCGGGGGTTGCAAATCCAGGGGGTTCCAAATCCACGCTCCCAAACTCGACCTTAGTTTCTATGTTGCATAGAAGGTGTTTCATAAAATATCTGTAATGTAAAACCATTGCTTTTATTTTACTTATAGTGGGATTTTGAAGTTGTAGTCCAGGTGTTTGTAAAAATGCATCAATGGCGAACTCAACTTGATCTTGGCTCAAACTCAGACCGAGTTGCTGACCAAAACAAGCCAAGACGAGCTCGAGCTGAGGTCAGCTAGTGGCTAAGCCGCCAGCTTGACTCGGTTCAACTCGATGTGCACCCTTACTGATACATGGTATATCGATTTTGATAAAATGATTTTTTTTTTTCAAACATGAACATTAGATTTTTAAACAACATTGTAAGAAAAATCAAAAAAGAAAAACATGCAAACAACATTTTTAAATAAATTATTTGTAGAAACTGATTTCTAGCCACAAAATTTTTTATTTTTATTTTTGTTCCCATATAATTATTTATACACTACCATCTATTTAGTTTATAATTTTTTATCAACTAGAACTGAATTTACAGGTAGAAAATCCAACGGTCCAACTGACCTGATGGAAATCTGAAATCTTGCATGTGTGTCGCAATGGCACGTGTGATCACATTTGGACTGACAACACTCCACATCCTAGAGATCTCATCAAACTTCAACTTTTCATATCTTCGGCCACCTTGCCGATAAAAGATGCCCCAACATATCTCCCATCAGTTGATTCTAGTGGGCCCGGTTAACTCTGACCAATCAGTTGTAAGATCATCTAATAGGTAGATAACTTAATGATGGCCCATCTAATTATGAGGTCTACAAGATGAACGGCTTAGATCACTGAAATGTAGTACGAAGCCAAACCATTGCTGCGAAGAACAAAACCGTACCATTTCTTCTGTAAGGTTTGCTAGCTCTACCAGGATGCACCCACTCCACACGTACGTTTAGCACGTGTGTGAAGGTGACAGGTCCATGTGGAACGTCTGGGCAGAACATAAGGTGGTGCTAATGGTGAAGATGAACATACACAAAAATCAGTGTGGTACACTCATCAAGTGGGGTAACCTTGTAAAAGAATGGATGGTTTAAAAGAACTCAGACGTGGTTTGACTAGTGACGCTGCCATCAGCCAGGTGGCTAATGGTCGGTGCTATGTGGACCCCACCAAGATGTATGTCTTATAGGGCAAGCTCAAACTCATTTTCGAGTTGGCAAGAATAAAATAAATTAGAAAATGTTGTGAGATTTATATTCAACACATTCAGTAGTCATGAATCTCACACCAAATTGTTGCAGCACAATTGGACATCTTTGGATTTCGCATGTCCAATATCATGTTGATTCTGACATTTAAAATGTTCAGAGTTATAGATAGCACAATTCCTACCAATTCCCTGTAGCCTTAACTGTAAACTAATATATTGATTTTTAGGCAAAAATTTTGCTGTTGGTGGTGGTGCCCTTATCTAGGAAGCATAGGATTTTATTTTATTTTTTATGTTGAGTTTATACAGATTTCTGAGGGAATGTTGTTCATTATTTTTATAAAATACTATCTAGACGATTCATTCTTTTACAATGGTCGGATCAACACCATTTCCTGTCGAAGTGAAGTTATAGAGTCGATATACAAAGAACTGGCATGCAGACATTCTGAGAGTGTGCCCACCTAGTAAAAATATCACAATCATATCTTAATATTATGAAAGGAACATAACATAAATGCTAATTTTCCCAATGTTTCCTTATTCTAAAACACTATGATGGTTGAGATTAACAATGTCTTAGACTCTTAATAATATTTGATTGCATATAATAGTATAGAAAATTAGAAATTTTTAGGTTGGTTAAGGTGGTATTTTGCTAGTTTTTATATTTCTTGGCTAATTAAGTAATTTCTCCAATTCTCTTGAGAAATTAAAACTGATTTTTAAACTTTTACAGGTAATTTTCTCAAAAAAACCTTATGTATTGACCAAATAAAATTTAATCATTTTCCAATAAACATAAAAATAAGGGAATGAATGCTAAACAATGAACAGGCCCTAACATCTAGTTGCATACCGACAAGGGTGACGAGGTTCTGAGTATCAAGGCCTTTATCAGTGAACTTCTTCTTTTGGACGTTAATGGAGTCTGTGAAAGCTGGTAGACTTGCTGTGTTTGAGGCTGATGAGACTAACCCATCTCTACGCCCAGTCAGCACGGGCCAACTTGGGCCATTGGTCTACAAGTGATGGGCTAGAAGCATGCTTCATATTAATAGTCCTTATATCATCTTATGTAAGAATAAGTACAAGGATTTAGACTTAAAGAAATAAGCATATTTAGTGTGAATACTTGTATATGCAAGTTGGGCCCATGGTTTACTAATGCAGCCCTTGATTTAGTGGACCACATTTTATATGGAACACTTGCATATTTTAAAAAAATCCCCAAGATTGGATGATCCAAACCATCCAATCTTTAGCCTCTTTCTAGTTGAATGTGTACTGTTGCTGTATTTGTTTTCTTAACCATCTTAAAACTGAAAGTATTTTTCTTCTGAAACCTTTTCTGAAATATCTCATTGTAGTGGTTTCACAGAAACCACATTGGGTAGAGCAAAATGTTAGCAACATTATTAATTTATTGTAAAAATACAATGATTACAAACTTCTTAATACATTGTATTTGATAGATAATATCTGTATGGGTTCAATCATCTGATAGCACTTCTCGAATCCCTAACTTTTGAAGAAGATGGTGCATGAGGCTAATTTTTAACTTTAATTTTCGGTAAGGTGCAGGTTGAAAATGGACCCCTTGTTTAATCGAGATCTGGCTGTAATGAATAGGGAGTGGATGACACTAAGTTTCCCAGACCCACATTGTAACATTCCGAAAATCGAGGGTCGAGTAGTAACTCAACTCTCGAGTTTCAGAACATCACTTATGCAACAAAATGAATGATGATTAAATGTTGACTGTATTAGAGTAGTGAACATGAGTGAGATTAAGCCAAAACAACATATCATACTCCAGAGGCAGTTAAATTTGTAAGCGGAAGACTGTAATAGAGAGATAAAATATATAAACTATGATGAGTCTCCAGAGTGTGATAACATTACCAGGTTAAAATAATTATAAGTACAATCCTAAAATATACCAAATGTATAAGGTCCTCTAGTCAATATCCCAGAAAGCCCCGTCGATCAGGACACGGCTCACAGGAAGCCTTCAGAAGACAACCAATACAAGCAGGCATCGTAGTCATTATAAAGGTCCGGCTCCGCCTCAGAAGTAGCGTCGCCATCTGAAATCAGACAATGTTTGGTGGGTGTTTGAAACACCATCCCGTAACGTGGGAGTGAGTAGCTAACTCAGTGGAACAATAAAGCATAGGTTAACATGTTATCGACTCAGTCAAGCAGTAATGATAAAGCAGTACAATCAAACACTCCTAACTACTCGTATTAATGCAAGTATGAATGACATGATGTATGCCCTCACCATACCCTCCCTCGTACGACACCATCTCACGTTCGCGGCATGCTTTCTTCTCTCAGTGCTCCACATCTTCCAGGCACATGCAATGCATGATGAGCATGATTACCGAGTTGTTATTAGTCCATTTCAAACAGCAGGATTGGAAAACTAAGGTACCTCCCTTGTATCATTCCCAAACATGATCCATTATAGGGTCATCAGTCCTAGTTAATATCAAACGATGGTGTGTTTTCTAGGTCACTGCAAAGGCTGTTAGGGCTGTTACTCACAAAGGTTACACCACTCCCCCATCACCTCTTAAACGATTCATCACTATAAAGAAACAGGCCTAGTTCATACTCTATATACCGCGGCAAAACTCTAAGGCTCACCGCGATTTCAGAGTATGCTCGAGGTCACTACAAAGGGTCGCTGTGGCCGTTGCATTCGCATTCGTTGCACCACTCCCCCATCACCTTATCAATGTGTAGGCCGACAAAGACGAATATAGTGTCCCATACCACCATAATCGGCTCACGAGTCCGGTTGCTCATGGTCACTACGGGAGGCACGTGGCCCCAGCCAGAGGGTCGACAACTCGACCACGATGCCTATACCACCATGCCCACTCATGAGTCTTAGCGGATCGAGGTACCATGGTTAAAAGGGATTTCACCGGTAAGTTTGGTACCCAGGTTCAACAAGAAGGCCCAAACATGGTGAACATACATTAGACAGATCGGGTTACTTGACGAGCTCGGCTAGCTTGAGCGCACAACAAGTTGAATGACATGAAGTGCATAAGCACTTCGCGTGGCCAACCACTATCGCCAACCGAAGTATAACACGAGTTCGTCGAACACATCTCACGTGGCAAATGAATCATAGCCACGAATTCAATTCTGGTACCGATTGTTTGGATTATAATTATAGCCCCAAACACAATCAATTGTCATCCATAGCATGTAGAGTAAAGCATGATAAACAAAGTAATTCAAACATGCTAGTAGGCATGTTATAAAGCATGATATAAGGCATGTTGTAAAGCACTGCGTCAATAGAAATACAAACACACATATTACAAGTAAGCGGTTTAAGTAAACAACCTCATGGAGGTAATCATACATGTCTCTAGGGTAGTTGAGAATCCCATCTCAACACTCTCCCAAGGCATCAACATTCAAACACTTGCTCACACAAGCATTTTCACAAACACTTAACATACACTATTTCAACATACATAAAGTATGTTAACAAACATGTATTAGGGAGAATCCTTTCGCCAAGCAAGTATTTTATGTACACATAATATATTTAGACAACAATTAATCATGGCAAACACATCTCTAAAATATACATGTATACGGTACTTTACAATACAGTATTTCTACATACATAGTGTATATTAGTAAAACATGTATTTAGGCGAATCCTTTCGCCAAATAAGTATTTTATCCATATATCGTATATCCATACAACAAATAATCATGTCAAACACATTTCCAAAAAATATATGTATACGGTATTTTCTACGAATACCTAGAATATGTAAAATTCCATATTCTACAACTTTAGTCGAAACAGAAAACGGAAAGCACTTTGTACATGTGCAATTGCATGAAGATCATGAATCTATCATTATCTGACATTGAAAGCATTGAAAACCATAACATATACACCTAAAGTCCGCACCTCGTGTCGTAGAATGGTAACGGAGTCGATAGGTTTGCTAAGCTTCCGTATTCGGCAGTTTGGCAACCTAGAGAACGAAATAGGTTAGCTATTTTATAACCTACAACCTATACAACCCTAAAACAGGTTAGGATTAGGGTTTCTTACCTAGAAACGGAGCTGGAATCGCCTGGAAAGTGATTAGAACGGAGCGGTGGAGCATGGATAGCAGCAGGGAAGAGTGGCAGGGAGATCCTCCCACAACTCCTACATTTTCTTTCTTTTCTCTCTCTCAAATCTAAATTCGTATGGCTGAAATGGGAGAGGGTTTAAGGTCCTTATATAGCCTAAAAATTCACCGAATTAGACTTCTGGACAAGGTTTACTTAGGTTATAACCAAAGCGAAACTTTTTCAGCTCAACGGAGGACTTCTGGTGGGCCTCCTTGAGCCAAAGGTCGGACTTAAGCTCACCGACACCAGATCTATGTTCTATTAAGTTTTCGTTTCAGTCGGATTTACAGATCACGCATGGCGGACCAGTTTCAGTTCGACGGTCAGTAGGTCTCGATCGGAGATTCCGAGTACATGTAAATGTGTATGAAATTTTTTTGATCTGAGGGTGTAATTTGGTCAGATTCTGACAGTCTGGTTGCTTAAAACTGATCCGCAAGCGACGAGTCTCAGATTACTATTCAAGATATTTATTTTTATAGAAAACAAGTGTTTTCACACTCTCGCTCCGGACTCAAGCGAACAGCCGTGGGACACTGGCTGGATTTGATTTCCGAGATGGTTGTCAAGCCCAGCGAGGCGGTCCCAAGTCCTTAACCTCGTATTGTTCAACGTGCTCCTGAGAGCAGTCGGGTAATGAGTTTGATCCTAGATTTTAGGGTAACCTAGCGTCAATGATTCTACAAATTTTGGGTCTTGCAGATCGTATTTAAAGTGATTCAAACAGATTTCGTAGCTAATCTAGTTTAGCACTTAGTTACTTTGTCTCATTTCTAAAGGATTTAGTCCTGTAAGATGTTTGTCTGAGGTGGTACTTAGTCCTTTGTAGTTTGTATATAAAGTGATCCAAGTTATACTACTTAGCTAGTTTAAGATAGTGTCTAGGGTGAAAGTTCTTAGAAAAATTGGAAGATCAAGGTGGTGAAGGGTGAGATTTGTGAAGGAAATGGGTTCAAAGGCAGCTTTAGACATTGGGATTCAGTTCTGACAAGTTAATGAGGTGTTAGGATCGACCCATTACCTAAGGACGTCTAATCCCAGGTTGGCAAAAATTCGGGATGTTACACATATTTTCTTTCTGGAATCAGAAGTTTTTCAAAGTTTGCACAAGAAAACCTTCCTGGTAGAGAATCCGTTCCTTGTCCATGCACCACTTGCAGATGTGCACGTTTTCCGGTTTCTTATGATGATATGGAAATACATCTAATGAAAAATGGATTCGACCCAAGCTATAGGGTTTGGAACATGCATGGGGAGCATGTATCACCTAAGTGTACTGTACGTGAAGCAAGTTCCCAACAATACCATAGTGTCCCGAACTTAAACGAGGTTCACAATACGATCGTTCAAGAACTTGGTGGTAATAACCTAGATGAAGTTGTACAGGATGAGCCCAATGTGACCCCTATAGTTGAAAGCGTCTTTGGAGAAAATGAAACTAATGAGTTTCAAGCAAATCTGCGAGACGCAATGACTGAGCTATACCCAGGGGCCCAAGATTTCACCGTGCTGACTTTCATTGTACAGCTTTTCAAATTAAAGGTGAATCATGGATAGAGTGAAAAAAGCTTTACAGAGCTCCTTCAACTACTGAAGAAGGTGTTACCTTACGGTAACAAGGCCCTAATTAATACCTACCAAGCAAAAAAGATCATTACAAAGTTGGGTCTTGATTATGTCAAAATCTATGCTTGTCTAAATGGCTGCATCTTATACTGGAGAGAGAACGAGATGAAAACCATTTGTCCAAATTGTAAAACTTCTAGGTACAAGACTGAAATGGATTCTGAGAAAAAACAATCTCGAATACCTAGGAAGGTATTAAGGTATTTTCCATTAACACCAAGGCTACAAAGAATGTTCAGTGTGCAATGGTTGGCAAAAGAAATGTCTTGACGCTCAACTAGGAAATTTCAACATAGAAAGATGGAGCATCTGGCTGATTCTATTGCCTGGAAGAATCTTGATGACAAGTATACAGATTTTTCAGCTGAGCCTCGCAATGTTCGATTGGGTTTGGCTACAGATGGGTTTAACCCATTCGGCACTTTCAGTATGTCACATAGTTCATGGCCCGTTATGTGTGTGACGTACAACCTTCCACCAAAGCTTTGCATGAAACCTCAGTTTACTATGTTGACTTTGCTCATTGAGGGACCACGACAACCGGGAAAGGATATTGACGTTTATTTACAGCCATTGATTGATGAACCGCAAAAGTTATGGTGAGAAGGGGTCACGACGTTCGATGCATACCATGAAAACAAATTCAACATGCGTGTCGTTCTACTTTGGACAATCCATGACTTTCCAGCATATGGTAACATTTCTGGTTGTAGGACAAAGGGTAAGTATGGTTATCTCGTATGTGGTCCTAACATAGATTCTCTGCGACTCCAATATGGAAAGAAACATGTTTATATGGGCCACAGACGATGGTTGCCAATGTCAGAACATGCTAGGAAGGACACAAGTGCTGGCACCTTCAACAAGAAGGTGGAGATAGGACGTCAACCGATTCGTCTAGATGGGATTGAGGTCAAAAGACAAACCACGAACTTGAATATGCAATGGGGGAAGACTGGGAAGAGTAATATAAGGGGTATTAAAGGAGGTCGACAAGAGCTAGCGGATGATGTTGAGTCACCGTGGTTCTTCAAACGGTGTATATTATTTGATCTGAAGTATTGGAAAGATATTCCCGTGCGTCACAACCTTGATGTCATGCATATTGAGAAAAATATATGTGAAATCCTAGTTGCCTTGATGTTGAACACGCCTGGCAAAACCAAGGATGATGTTAATGCACGCAGGGATCTGAAACAATTGGGAATTAAGAAGCGTCTATGGCTGAAAAAGAACAATGACAAGGTGATTCAGAAACAAGGTCCTTTCTGTCTAAGAAAAGAAGAGAAAAAACTTTTCATCCAGACTTTGCATGAGCTGGGTGTTCCTATCGGTTTTAGTGCGAATTGGAGGACCATCGTAAAGGAAGATTGCTTGGATTTAAAGGGAATGAAGTCTCATTCGTATCATGTGTTGATGTAACATCTGCTCCCAGTTCTCATCCAGCATGCATTCAGGGATAGGAAGGTCATTTGTCCTATAATTACAAGCTTTTGCACATTTTTTAATATCTTGTGCTCAACAACCGTAGACCTTCAAACACTCCTTACTCTCGAGAGGGGCATGGCTAGGACGCTATGTCAGCTTGAAACTATATGCCCGTCATCGATATTTGTCATTATGATGCATTTGTCGATCCATTTGGCTTATGAGGCTCGCATATGTGGTCCTGTATACTATCGATGGATGTATCTATTCGAAAGGTACGCTGTGAGCTTAGTAAGAATAAATCGGCTTAACATCTACATTTGCATGTATATATAATGTATTATTAACTTTGTCAGGTTCATGAAGACATTCAAGGCATATATCCGTAACAAGACACGACCTGAGCGTTGTATTGCAGAGCAGTACATCCAAGAGGACACGGTTATATTCTACAACCAATATAAAGGAAAACAGAAAACATGCGTGTTGGAAAGGCTGGAAAAACGGTTTAATGGAGTCATTCCAGGATACGTAAGTTGGAAGATATCGTTGATGATAACCCTAATGATGACGACATTAGTCCAGTAGGTTCGGGTCAAAGTGTTATCCAAGCGGGTATTGAATACGAACAAGCTCATACATGGGTACTGAAGAGTCATCCCAGCTATGACAAGTGAGAAGGGTATGTACAATAAGCTCATATATGTGTATATATATATATGTATATCTTCCTTACTTTATGCGATTTCAATTATATATATATATATATCTTCCTTACTTTATACAATTTCAATATAACAATGTTATTGAATATCGCGCAGGAAGCATAAAGATTTCTTGCAGCGATGCTATAAGAGGACCAACAGGGTGCCTAGCGAGGACGAATTCATATCTTGGTTGAAGAGGGAACCAGAGTTCATTGAATCTGACGATAATGAATTTAAAGATGTAGTGAGAGGACCTCTAGCTTTTTCTATTGAATACAATAAGTATTGTATTAATGGTTTCCTATTTGTCATTAAGGACTATGAGGAGAATAAAACGAACCAAAACAGTGGGATTAGGACAGAGGGTATGACAACCTTTCGATCAAGTGCCAAGGGTATCAATATAGTGGATGAAAATCAACCTTACTATGGAGTCCTTCGTAGAATTATCCAATTGGAATACCGAACAGGGTACAAGCCCGTCCTATTTAAGTGTGATTGGGTGAAAGTGACACATCATGGTATTTCTTTTGATGTCGAAGCGAATTTGAGATTAATAAATTTATCTAGTCTTTACAGTTCAGACAAAGTTGGTGACGAGCCCTTCATTCTTGCAGAGCATGCCAAGCAAGTTTTCTACTTCAGAGATCCAAAAAATGCTGATTGGCATGTCGTCTTGGAGGTTCCAAAATTTTTTTTTGTCGAAGAAGAGACATGCGTTCTATCGGAACGATTAAAGGCTGTAAGCAATGCCGATGTAGGACCTGATCTTACCTCATTAGCAATGGTTGATGAGTTGATATTCGATGAATCTGAAGACGTTAGTGTTGTGGTCAAGAAAATAAAGAAAAGAAAACGATCAAAGAGAATCTACTAATTTGTTTGTATTTTCTAAGCATGTAACAAAATGATATTTATTGGAGGAAATCTAATCAAGGTTTGGATAATATATATGAATTTTTTGTACTTTATCTGTGATCTAAAATATTTCTTAACCATTAGCTTTTTTGTTCTTTTCTTTTCATATTAGGGAAGAAATAGGCACATGGATTCACAACCAGAACTATTGGGTGCGCAGGTGCTTGAGAGTACAGATTCAAGCAACACCAAACGTAATAAGATACTTCTCCTTAATTATATATGTAAATTTCCTTTTTCTTATATATTGGCGTTAATCAATTATGTGTATATATAACTATTATTCTTTTTATGTAATTATGTCAGCTTCTTCTTCATCTAGAAAGAGAGGCATTACTAGGGGGTCTCTTTACTTGTGCAACCTGATAGGAAAAAAGTCCTAAAGACAAATGAATTCGAGCAACTGAATGAGGTTTGTTCCGATCATAGAGACTTTGCATCGCATGTCGGTGTCCTCACCCGTTCTCATATCTCAATCATATACCAGGACTTTCGCCAGGTGCCTCATGAGCAACTTCGTATGGTCATAGAAAGACTGTCACAGTTTTATGAGTTTGAGGGTCAAAGTTGGAATGCAAGTCTTGAGTACGTTACAAAACGCATCAATGAAGCGTGGAGGAATTACAAGAGAAGATTAACTGTAAAATATATTAAAGACAAGGATCCTATTGCTGTGAGAGATGGTCCTGCCCCCCCAGGTATCCCTATGGAGGATTGGAGGGTCTTGGTGGATCAACACACCACCGAGGAATTCAAGAGGGTAAGCGTAAGGAATAAAATCAATCAGGCCAAGCTAAAAGGACCTGCGTGTCTTGGGAGGCATAGCATGGCTGTTACTCGCCATAAGATGGTATGTATTTAAAAATAGATATTATAGTTTAAAATTGAATTTAAATTTGAATTATCATTCATCTACATTTATTAATGATATGTATTTCAATGATATGTAATGTCCTAAAAGCGAATGAGAAGAATCTTACGTCTGATGCTGAGATAGGTAGATGTGAAGTCTTCTTAAGAGCCCATATAAGAAAGGACAAAGTTGTCCAGTATCCTGACCTTGCTGTAAGTGCATCCCTCGTACCACTAACTAGTACCCTTATGAAAAGCCTATGTATAACTTTGAATTATATTGCATTCATTTGTATTTTTTCATAGGAAAAACTAGAGGAGCTCTCTAGTTGCAATCCCGCTTCTAGGATGACCGGCATGGATGATGCCCTTACAGAGGTACTAATAAAATTTAAAAATTACTTAAGTTTTATGGTAATTATGAATATTTTAATAACTTGATTTACAATGTTTTACAGTTGGTTGGTTCTGACAAAAGAGGGTGAATGCAGGGTCTAGGTTGCTCAATAAGCAAGGTAGGACTGAAGAAGTCAACCCCTGCTCGTTCAAAGGTAGAGAATGTGACAAAAGAAAAAGAGGGCGTAGTTCAAGAGTTAACTCAGGTGAAGAAAAAATTAGATGATGTGACTCAAGATATAGTTGAGATGAAGAAAACATTGGTGGATATGCAGAAAGAGAGAGAGTCTACTCAAAATCTCTCATCACCAACAGTCGTTAAATCTACTCAGGCATCGTCGGTATGCAAGTATAATTATTTTTTTATTGTATTGAGCTTATAATTATATTATAAGTGCTAACAATACCAATGCCATTTTATGTGTAAATGTAGCCGGATATTATATATATCAGTAAGAGATGCGACTTGCTTGGTTTTGGAAAACGTGGTGTAGTTGCTCGTGGTAAAGTACACGAAGTTAATCCAAATGCAACTGTCCATTGCGAACCGTTGGAGGATGGAGCTTTTGTTGTTATCTTGACTGAGGTTGTACAACCTCACGCTCCCTTGTGGAAAGAAGATGGGTTCGCATATACACTTGGAGAGGTCGGTCTGGGATCATTTGTACAATGGGGGAAAGAGGCTTTGAGAATTCAATAATTTGAACAAATTTGATACTCTATAATTGAACATGTGTAGTGTGCATTTTAAACTAATTTTGAACATGTAGTGTGAATTTTGAACTAATTTAGAACTAACTGGGCACTTGCTTTTTTTTTTTTTTTTTTTTTTTTTTTTTTTAAATATTGAATGAATTTTGTACTCTATATTTGAATGTATTTATAGTCTTAGGCTCCATTTGGTCATCACATTAGTGTTTATGAAAGCATTTTTTTTTTGAAAACCAAATGGAGCCTAAGCCCTTTTTAACTCCGCCAATGTAACTCCTTGCATTGCCGGTCCCAAGCCCGGATAAAGGAGGAGGGAGAAGGGCTTTAGAATGAGATCGTCAGCTATGGAGGAGATCCTGAAAATGCAGTGAGTGTCACTGGTTTTATGGTTTTACTTGTACATTCCTGTATTGATTACTCAAGCATGACGGTTATGCACATTCTTTCAGGTGGATGTTGTATGTGGGAGGATTGGAGCTGCATATTTCAGATTCAAGCATATGGTACATCTCTTGTCAAGAATGCACATGTGTAGTTAATCAAACAATACATTATGTGATATCATGTGCATGATATCTATGTTGTAATTCCCCTCATGCATTTTGCTTAAAATCCATGTTTATGCATGATTCTCATGCATTGACATGGATTTGGGCAAAAAAAGATCGAACCCGAACCCGATTTCCTAAACCTAAACCTTAACCTATTCTCAAATCCCTAAACCTAAACCTACACCTAATCCTAATCTCAATTCCCTAACCTAAACCGAAACCTAAACTTGAAAATCCAAACCTAAACCCGATCCCGAACCCGATTTCCTAAACCCAAACCTTAACCTATTCTCAAATCCCTAAACCCAAACCTACAACTAATCCTAATCTTAACTCCCTAACCTAAACCTAAACCTAAACTTGAAAACCCAAACTTAAACCCGATCCCAAACCGTAACCGATTTCCTAAACTAAACCTTAACCTATTCTCAATACCCTAAACCTTAACCTACAACCTAACCTAAACCTAAACCTATAACCTACACTTAGAACCTAAACCTAAACTTATAACCTAAACCTAAGCCTAAAACCTAAACCTATGACCTAAAACCTAAATGTTTTCTCAAATCCCTAAACTAAAACCTACACCTAATCCTAATCTCAACTACCTAACTTAAACCTAAACCTAAACTTAAACCTGATCCCGAACCCGAAATTGATTTCCTAAACCTAAACCTTAACCTATTCTCAAATCCCTAAAACTATAACCTATAACATATAACCTATAACCTAAACCTAAACAAAAAAATGCAATGAGTATCTCTGGTTTTATGGTTTTAAATGTAGATTCCTGTATTGATTACTCAAGCATGACGGTTATGCGCATTCTTTCAGGTGGATGTTGCATGTGTGAGGATTGGGACTGTGTATTTTAGATTCAAGTATCTGCTATGTCTCTTGTCAAGAATGCACATGATTGGAGTGGCCTCGCCATTTGGACAGGCCGTATTTATGTATTTGCTCGAAATTGATGGAGCAGACCCGGATGTGTGTCGGAGCTATCCGGAAGAGCGAGGGTCCCTGGAAGGTGGGAACCGCTGTTATGACCATGATGAAGCTGTCCATTTCCTATAGACGGCATTGGAGGGGCCTGGCCATTTGGACAGGCCGTGTTTATGTATTTGCTCGTGATTAATGGAGCAAATCCGGATGTGCGTTGGAGCTATCCGGAAGAGCGGGGGTCCCTGGAAGGTAGGAACCGCTGTTATGACGATGATAAAGCTGTCCATTTCCTATGGACGGCATTGGAGGGGCCTGACCATTTGGACAGGCCGTGTTTATGTATTTGCTCGAGATTAATGGATCAGACTCGAATGTGCGTCGGAGCTATTCGAAAGAGCGGGGGTCCCTAAAAGGTGGGAACCGTTGTTATGACCATGATGAAGCTGTCCATTTCCTATGGACAGCATTGGAGGGGCCTGGCCATTTGGACAGGCTGTGTTTATGTATTTGCTCGAGATTAATGGAGCAGACCCGGATGTGCGTCGGAGCTATCTGGAAGAGTGGGGGTCCCTGGAAGGTGGGAACCACTGTTATGATCATGATGAAGCTGTCCATTTCCTATGGACGACATTGGAAGGGCTTGGCCATTCGGATAGGCCGTGTATATATTTGTATTTGCAGGGACCATACCCGAACCCATTCTCAAATCCTATAACCTATAACCAAAACCTATAACCTATAACCTATAACCTAAATCAAAACTCCTAACCTAAACCAAAATCAAAACCTATAACTTAAACTCAATTCCCTAAAGCTAAACCAACACCTAATCCTAATCTCAACTCCCTAACCTAAACCTAAACCTCAACTTGAAAACCCAAACTTAAACCCAATCTCGAACTTGAACCCGATTTCCTAAACCTAAACCATAACCCATTCTCAAATCCAAAAATCTATAACCTAAACCTAAACTAAAACCAAAACCTATATCCTTAACCCAAGCCCATTCTTAAATCCTAAAACCTATAACCTAAACCAAAACCAAAACCTATAACCTAAACCTTAACCTAAACCAAAACCTATAACCTAAACTCAAATCCCTAAACCAAAACCTATAACCTCTACCCAAACCCATTCTCAAATCCAAAACCTAAACCTTAACCAAAACCAAAACCTATAACCTAAACTGGAACCCATTCTCAAATCCTGAAACCTATAACCTCTACCCGAACACATTCTCAAATCCAAAATCTAAACCTTAACCAAAACCTATAACCTAAACTAAAACGAACTCATTCTAAAATCCAATAACCTAAACCTTAACCTAAACCAAAACCAATAACCTAAACCAAAACCTATTACCTAAACTCAAATCCCTAAAACCTTAACCTATAACCTAAACTCAAATCCCTAAACCCGAACCCATTCTCAAATCCATAACCTATAACCTAAACCAAAGCCAAAACCTATAACTTAATCTAAACCAAACCTTATAACCTAAACTCAAATCCCTAAACCTTAACCTATAACCTAACCTAAACCTATACTTATAACCTAAAACTATTCCCAAATTTCAAAACCTATAACCTAAACCTAACCTTTCCCTAAACCTATAACCTAAACTCAATTCCTTAGAGCTAAACCTACACCTAATCCTAATCTCAACTCTCTAACCTAAACCTAAACCTAAACTTGAAAACCAAGACTTAAACCCAATTCCGAACATGAACTTGATTCCTAAACCTAAAGCATAACCCATTCTCAAATCTAAAAACCTATAACCTAAACCTTAACCTAAACCAAAACTAAAACCAAAACCAAAACCTATAACCTAAACCCGAACCCATTCTCAAATCCAAAACCTAAACCTTAACCTAAACCAAAACCTATAACCTAAACTCGAACCCATTCTCAAATCCAAAAACCTAAACCTTAACCAAAACCTATAACTTAAACCTTAACCAAAACCTATAACCTAAACCAAAACCAAAACCTATAACCTAAACCCAAACCCATTCTCAAATCCTAAAAAACCTAAATCTAAGCCTAAACCAAAACCATAACCTATAACCTAAACCCGAACCCATTCTCAAATCTCAAAACCTATAACCTAAACCAAAACTAAAACCTATAACCTAAACCCGAATCCATTCTCAAATCCAAAACCTATAACCTAAACCTAAACCTTAACCTAAAACTAAACCAAAACTTATAACCTAAACCAAAACCTATAATCTATAACCAAAACATGAACCCATTCTCAAATCCAAAAACCTAAACCTTAACCAAAACCTATAACCTAAACCAAAACCAAAACCAAAATCTATAACCTAAACCAAAACCAAAACCAAAACCTATAACCTAAACCCGAACCCATTGTCAAATCCAAAACCTAAACCTTAACCTAAACCAAATCCTATAACCTAAACTCAAATCCCTAAACCTTAACCTATAACCTAACCTAAACCTATACTTATAACCTAAAACTATTCCCAAATCCCAAAACCTATAACCTAAACCTAAACCTAAACTTAAAACCAAGACTTAAACCCAATTCCGAACATGAACTTGATTCCTAAACCTAAAGCATAACCCATTCTCAAATCTAAAAACCTATAACCTAAACCCTAAACCAAAACTAAAACCAAAACCAAAACCTATAACCTAAACCCGAACCCATTCTCAAATCCAAAAACCAAAACCTTAACCTAAACCAAAACCTATAACCTAAACTCGAACCCATTCTCAAATCCAAAACCTAAACCTTAACCAAAACCTATAACTTAAACCTTAACCAAAACCTATAACCTAAACCAAAACTAAAACCTATAACCTAATCCCAAACCCATTCTCAAATCCTAAAAACCTAAACCTAAGCCTAAACCAAAACCATAACCTATAACCTAAACCCGAACCCATTCTCAAATCCCAAAACCTATAACCTAAACCAAAACTAAAACCTATAACCTAAACCCGAATCCATTCTCAAATCCAAAACCTAAAACCTAAACCTAAACCTTAACCTAAAACTAAACCAAAACTTATAACCTAAACCAAAACCTATAACCTAAACATGAACCCATTCTCAAATCCAAAACCTAAACCTTAACCAAAACCTATAACCTAAACCAAAACCAAAACCAAAATCTATAACCTAAACCAAAACCAAAACCAAAACCTATAACCTAAACCCGAACCCATTCTCAAATCCAAAACCTAAACCTTAACCTAAACCAAATCCTATAACCTAAACTCAAATCCCTAAACCTTAACCTATAACCTAACCTAAACCTATACTTATAACCTAAAACTATTCCCAAATTCCAAAACCTATAACCTAAACCTAACCTTTCCCTAAACCTATAACCTAAACTCAATTCCCAGAGCTAAACCTACACCTAATCCTAATCTCAACTCTCTAACCAAAACCTAAACCTAAACTTGAAAACCAAGACTTAAACCCAATCCCGAACATGAACTTGATTCCTAAACCAAAACCATAACCCATTCTCAAATCCAAAACCTATAACCTAAACCTAAACCAAAACCTATAACCTAAACCAAAACCAAAACCTATAACCTAAACCCGAACCCATTCTCAAATTCCAATAACCTATAACCTAAATCTAAACCTTAACCAAAACCTATAACCTAAACCAAAATCAAACCTATAACCTAAACCGAATCCATTCTCAAATCCCAAAACCTATAACCTAAACCAAAACCAAAACCTATAACCTAATCCCAAACCTATTCTCAAATCCTAAAAAACCTATAACCTAAACCTAAACCTAAACCTAAACCTAAACCTAAACCTTAACCTAAACCTTAACCAAAACTTGTAACCTAAACCCAAGCCCATTCTCAAATCCCAAAACCTATAACCTAAACCAAAACTAAAACCTATAGCCTAAACCCGAACCCATTCTCAAATCCTAAAACCTATAACCTATAACCTAAACCAAAACCTATAACCTTAACCAAAGCCTATAACCTAAACCTAAACCAAAACCAAAACCTATAACTTAAATCCGAACCCATACTTAAATCCAAAAACCTAAACCTTAACCTAAACCAAAACATATAACCTAAACCAAAGCCTATAACCTAACCTCAAATCCCTAAACCAAAACCTATAACCTAAACTCAAATCCCTAAACCCGAAAAACCTAAACCTTAACCTAAATCAAAACCTAAACCCGAACCCATTCTCAAATCCAAAACCTAAATCTTAACCTAAACCAAAACCTATAACCTAAACCCGAACCCATTCTCAAATCCAAAAACGTAAATCTTAACCAAAACCTATAACCTAAACCTTAACCAAAACTTATAACCTAAACCAAAACCAAAACCTATAACCTAGTCCCGAACCCATTCTCAAATCCCAAAAACCTAAACCTAAGCCTAAACCAAAACCATAACCTATAACCTAAACCCAAACCCATTCTCAAATCCAAAAACCTAAACCTTAACCAAAACCTATAACCTAAACATTAACCAAAACCTATAACCTAAACCAAAACCAAAACCTATAACCTAATCTCGAACCCATTCTCAAATCCCTAAAAAAACCTAAACCTAAGCCTAAACCAAAACCATGACCTATAACCTAAACCCGAACCTATTCTCAAATTCCAAAACCTATAACCTAAACCAAAATCAAAACCTATAACCTAAACCCAAACCCATTCTCAAATCCAAAAACCTATAACCTAAACCAAAACCAAAACCAAAACCTATAACCTAAACCAAAACCTATAACCTAAACATGAACCCATTCTCAAATCCAAAACCTAAACCTTAACCAAAACCTATAACCTAAACCAAAACCAAAACCAAAACCTATAACCTAAACCCGAACCCATTCTCAAATCCAAAAACATAAACCTTAACCTAAACCAAATCCTATAACCTAAACTCAAATCCCTAAACCTTAACCTATAACCTAACCTAAACCTATACTTATAACCTAAAACTATTCTCAAATCCCAAAACCTATAACCTAAACCTAACCTTTCCTAAACCTATAACCTAAACTCAATTCCTAGAGCTAAACCTACACCTAATCCTAATCTTAACTCTCTAACTTAAACCTAAACCTAAACTTGAAAACCAAGACTTAAACCCAATCCTGAACATGAACTTGATTCCTAAACCTAAACCACAACCCATTCTCAAATCTAAAAACCTATAACCTAAACCTTAACCTAAACCTAAACCAAAACCTATAACCTAAACCAAAACCAAAACCTATAACCTAAACCCGAACCCATTCTCAAATCCCAAAACCTATAACCTAAATCTAAACCTTAACGAAAACCTATAACCTAAACCAAAACCAAACCTATAACCTAAACTCGAATCCATTCTCAAATCCCAAAACCTATAACCTAAACCAAAACCAAAACCTATAACCTAATCCCAAAAACCTATAACCTAAACCTAAACCTAAACCTTAACCAAAACCAATAACCTAAATCCGAGTCCATTCTCAAATCCCAAAACCTATAACCTAAACCAAAACTAAAACCTATAGCGTAAACCCGAACCCATTCTCAAATCCCAAAACCTATAACCTATAACCTAAACCAAAACCTATAACCTTAACCAAAACCTATAACCAAAACCAAAACCAAAATCAAAACCTATAACCTAAACCCGAACCCATACTTAAATCCAAAACCTAAACCTTAACCTAAACCAAAACCTATAACTTAAACTCAAATCCATAAACAAAAACCTATAACCTAAACTCAAATCCCTAAACCAAAACCTATAACCTAAACCCGAAAACCTAAACTTTAACATAAATCAAAACCTAAACCCGAACCCATTCTCAAATCCAAAACCTAAACCTTAACCTAAACCAAAACCTATAACCTAAACCCGAACCCATTCTCAAATCCAAAAACCTAAACCTTAACCTAAACAAAACCTATAACCTAAACCCGAACCCATTCTCAAATCCAAAACCTAAACCTTAACCAAAACCTATAACCTAAACCTTAACCAAAACCTATAACCTAAACCAAAACCAAAACTCTATAACCGAATTCCGAACCCATTCTCAAATCCCCAAAAACCTAAACCTAAGCTTAAACCAAAACCATAACCTATAACCTAAACCCGAACCCATTCTCAAATCCCAAAACCTATAACCTAAACCAAAACTAAAACCTATAACCTAAACTCGAACCTATTCTTAAATCCAAAACCTATAACCTTAACCTAAACCTAAACCAAAACCTATAACCTAAACCAAAACCTATAACCAAACCCGAACCTATTCTCAAATCCCATAACCTATAACCTAAACCAAAGCCAAAACCTATAACTTAAACGCAAACCCATTTCTCAAATCCAAAACCTAAACCTTAACCAACACTTATAACCTAAACCAAAACCAAAACCTATAACCTAAACCCGAACCCATTCTCAAATCCAAAAACCTATACTTTTAACCAAAACCTATAACCTAAACTAAAACCTATAACCTAAACCCAAACCCATTCTCAAATCCAAAAACCTAAACCTTAACCTAAACCAAAACCTATAACCTAAACTCAAATCCCTAAACCTTAACCTATAACCTAACCTAAACCTATACTTATAACCTAAAACTATTCCCAAATCCCAAAACCTATAACCTAAACCTAACCTTTCCCTAAACCTATAACCTAAACTCAATTCCGAGAGCTAAACCTACACCTAATCCTAATCTCAACTCTCTAACCTAAACCTAAACATGAACTTGAAAACCAAAACTTAAACCCAATCCCGAACATGAACCCGATTCCTTAACCTAAACCATAACCCATTCTCAAATCCAAAAACCTATAACCTAAACCTTAACCTAAACCTAAACCAACACCTATAACCTAAACTAAAACCAAAATCCTATAACCTAAACTCGAACCCATTCTCAAATCCCAAAACCTATAACATTAACCTAAACCTTAGCCAAAAGCTATAACCTAAACCAAAACCAAACCTATAACCTAAACCCGAATCCATTTTCGAAATCCCCAAACCTATAACCTAAACCTAAACCAAAACCAAAACCTATAACCTAATCCCGAACCTATTCTCAAATCCCAAAAACTTATAACCTAAACCTAAACCTTAACCTTAACCTAAACCTTAACCAAAACTCGAACCTAAACTAGAGCCCATTCTCAAATCCCAAAACCTATAACCTAAACCAAAACCAAAACCTATAGCCTAAACCCGAACCCATTCTCAAATCCCCAAAACCTATAACTTATAACCTTAACCAAAACCTATAACCAAAACCAAAACCAAAACCAAAACCTATAACCTAAACCCGAACCCATACTTAAATCCAAAACCTAAACCTTAACCTAAACCAAAACCTATAACCAAACCAAAACCTATAACCTAAACTCAAATCCCTAAACCAAAACCTATAACCCCAACCCCGAAAACCTAAACCTAAACCTAAACCAAAACCTAAACCCGAACCTATTCTCAAATCCAAAACCTAAACCTTAACCTAAACTAAAACCTATAACCTAAAGCCGAACCCATTCTCAAATCCAAAAACCTAAACCTTAACCTAAACCAAAACCTATAACCTATACCCGAACCCATTCTTAAATCCAAAAACCTAAACCTTAACCAAAACCTATAACCTAAACTCGAACCCATTCTCAAATTCAAAAACATAAACCTTAACCTAAACCAAAACCTATAACCTAAACCCGAATCCATTCTCAAATCCAAAAACCTAAACCTTAACCAAAACCTTATAACCTAAACCAAAACCAAAACCTATAACCTAATCCCCAACCTATTCTCAAATCCCAAAAAACCTAAACCTAAGCTCAAACCAAAACCATAACCTATAACCTAAACCCGAACCCATTCTCAAATCCCAAAACCTATAACCTAAACCAAAACCAAAACCTATAACCTAAACCCGAACCCATTCTCAAATCAAAACCTATATTTAAACCAAAACCTTAACCTAAACCAAAACCAAAACCAAAACCTATAACCTAAACCAAAACCTATAATCTAAACCCGAACCCATTCTCAAATCCCATAACCTATAACCTAAACCAAAGACAAAACCTCAGAACTTAAACGCGAACCTATTCTCAAATGCAAAACCTAAACCTTAACCAAGACCTATAACCTAAACCAAAACCAAAACCTATAACCTAAACCCGAACCCATTCTCAAATCTAAAAACCTAAACTTTAACCAAAACTTATAATAAAAACCAAAACCTATAACCTAAACCGAACCCATTCTCAAATCCAAAAACGTAAACCTTAACCAAAACCTATAACCTAAACCAAAACCAAAACCAAAACCTATAACCTAAACCCGAATCCATTCTCAAATCTAAAAACCTAAACCTTAACCTAAACCAAAACCTATAACCTAAACTCAAATCTCTAAACCTTAACCTATAACCTAACCTAAACCTATACTTATTACCTAAAACTATTCCCAAATCCCAAAACCTTTAACCTAAACCTAACCTTTCCCTAAACCTATAACCTAAACTCAATTCCCTAGAGCTAAACCTACACCTAATCCTAATCTCAACTCTTTAACCTAAACCTAAACCTAAAGTCGAAAACCAAAACTTAAACCCAATCCCGAACATGAACCCGATTCCTAAACCTAAACCATAACCCATTCTCAAATCCAAAACCTATAACCTAAACCTTAACCTAAACCTAAACCAAAACCTATAACCTAAACCTAAACCAAAACCTATAACTTAAACCCGAACCCATTCTCAATTCCCAAAACCAAAACCAAAACCTATAACCTAAACCAAAACCAAAACCTATAACCTAAACCTGAACCCATTCTCAAATCCCAAAACCTATAACCTAAACCAAAACCAAAACCAAAACCTATAACCTAAACCCGAACCCATTCTCAAATCCAAAAACCTAAACTTTAACCAAAACCTATAACCTAAACCCGAGCCCATTCTCAAATCCCAAAACTTATAACCAAAACCAAAACCAAAACTTATAACCTAAACCCAAACTCATTCTCAAATCCCAAAACTTATAACCTAAACCTAAACCCTAACCTAAACCTAAACCTATAATCATATGGTGAGACCATTTCTTTTGTGTTAATTTCATTCCTCTTTAAGTTTTTTTTTTTTTAATTCATTAAGAAAAAAATAGTTATATATGATGCACTTCTTTCACTTTGTCTTTCTTTTCTCTAATGGGTATTCTAATTTATGAGTGACATGACTGTTTGTAGGATGATGGAATATACAAAGGTGTTGAAATTTCATGGTGAAGTCAAGCACATTAATTTCTCTAATGAAGCCAAAGACTTGTATTTTCAGTATTATTGTAATTGTAATTGTAATTGATTGAATGAATTGGATTGTAATTGTAATTGATTGAATGAAGGATTGTAATTGATTGTAATTGAATGAATGAATGATAGTACATGTGGTAATTGAATGAACAAATGATTATATAAAATTTTTTAATGTCCAAAATAACTACGGATATTGACCATAGCCACTAATCTGATAGGTGTAGCCTTAAATTTGGCATATTGGTAAGAACTTTTAATATTTTGCTATGGATTATAACTGTAGCTATTGGAATATATAGCTACGGATTAAATCCGTAGCCATAGGTTCCACCGCGCCTATGACTACGGTAGTGCTACGGACTAAAACCGTAGCCATAGATCTATGGGTACAGATTTGGTCCGTAGCCTTTGCCTGTTTATGGTAGTTATTGCTACGGATCATATCCGTAGCTGTTGGGACATATAGCTATGGATTAAATCCGTAGCCATAGGTTCCAAACCTATTGTTTCGGGACCTACGACTACGCTAGTGCTACGGACTAGATCCGTAGCCTTTACCCATTTTTCTTGTAAATCGAGCAGATTTTGTAAATATTTTTTAATCTTATAAAATTACAATGAGATGACATTGCCTAATTAAATTTTAAAAGAAAGAAATTGGAGGCGGATTAACTACTGACACGTTGAGTAGCTAGACTCGCTACTGAAGTGATGCCACCAAGTTCTGTAGGGCCCACCATGATGTATGTGTTGTATCCACATTGTCCATCCATTTAGAGAGATCATTTTAGGGCATGATCAAAAGAATGAGGTAAATCCAAAGCTGGAATTAACCCCACTATAGAAAATAGTGAGGAGAGTGACGTCCACCGTTGAAGCCTTCCTAAGGTCTACTGTGATTTTTATTTGAGATCTAACCTATTCATAAGTTAACACATATATTAAAGAAGCGAAAACACAAATATCATCTTAAACGAAAACTTTTGTGGCCCTTAGAAGTTTTTTAATAGTGAACGTACTCTTTTCACTGTTTTATGTGATGGGTTCCACTAGAGTTTTGGATGTGATTCATTATCTGTCTCATGCCCTAAAATGATCTCTCCAAATGGATGGACAGTGTGGATATAGAACATACATCATGGTGGTACGGACATAAATACGTGACATCACTTTAGCAGTGAGTCTTGCTACTCAACCTGTGCACTGAATCCCCAAATGAAACCTTAAGTTAACACAGACATTGAAGAAGGGAAAGCACACTACAAAAAAATATAGTTACCAGGGGTGTTTTCATCACAGGCGGCCACAAAAAATCGCCACTGTTGATGAAATCTGGGGCGTGTTTAAGTGGCTTCCCGTGTACAAAACGGGCCACCGCCGCTGGTTGCAAATAAAATAAAATAAAAAACCTAAAAGCCCCATCCCCAAATCTCCAAAACGCCCGCGCGCCCTATCCCCAAATCTCCAAAATGCCAACGCGCCTGATCCTCAAATCCATCGCGCCTTCTTCTCCCTCCTCTTTTCTACCAAAACCCTTCTCCCCTCCTCTCCTCCCCTGCAATAACCTACCGAAAGTCTCTCTCTCTCTCTCTCTCTCTCCAACGTCTCTCAATCTCCATTTTTCACTCCGGCCTCTCTTGATCTGCCTTCCATTTCTGTTGCTGGTTGAAGACGCTAATCTCTCGGCCGTTGTCGTCCTTCTCGCCGGAACACGCCAGAGTCCGAGAAGGCCCGTAAGAGGAAGTGCGCTGATCTCTCGGCCATGCCCTCCTCGTTGTAACATGCCTCTCTCTCTCTCTCTCTCTCCCTATATCACCTAATCCGTGGAAGCCATAGCTCTAGAAGCCATAGCTGCTGCTGTCTCAACTATTGAAGCTATCAGCAGAGTACCGGTACGTTGCTCTATTTTTTTTTCCACCATTTGATCCGTATCTATGCTTTGGAATATATGGATAAGATTTCTTCTTCTACTTCTTTTATTTATTTATTTATTTGATGGGTCCTTTGAATTGTTTTCCTGACAATTTAGGTGCTTCCGGTTATGATAATGGGAGCCTTCTCTCTCTCGCCTTAGGTTTTTGAATTTTCGAGTTCTCTGTTGTCTTGAAAAGAGAAGAAAAGGGTGAAAAGCTTTGATCATTTATACTTTGCTGGATCAAACACGGCATGACGAAATCCGCATTATTGGTTGCCAGACTCTTTTTGTCTTTGTAAATAGTCAGGTAGGCACTGTCTTATTCTTTGTGGCCTCATGTTTCTTACTCTGGAAGTCAGATCTAATCTTGAGAAATTAGGCACTGGGATCACTTGTGTGTGGTCTGATTGGTCATAGATCGTACACGCATGCTAGTAACTTTCTCTGAGAGAGTTTAGATTCATGTCATTTTTCTTATTGTAATAGATGGATGGTACTTACATGTTCAACTTAGAAGGCTTGATTCCCAAGCTTTGTCAGCTAGCCCAAGAAATGGGAGAGGATGAAAGGGCATGCCAACCTGCGTTCACAGGGCTACAGGCCCTTTCATCAATGGTATCTTCTCTCTCATGGCCATCTGATTGTATATTCAATATCATTTCCATAGAATATGTCTTATACTAGCTATATATTTTGTAAAAAATCATTTATTTCTTATAAATAGATTTTGTTCCTTTCCTGAACTAAGTTAGAAAATGTTCACTTGATGGTTATGGGAAAGAAGTTTGGCAGTGTATGATGCTCTCTTATCATTCATGTCACCTGAGATAATGAAATTCTATAAAATGCAATTTCCTTTTAGCCTTTCATTTCACTATTTATTAAATTGCATTCAGGAGTACACACCCAAATGAGAGCACTAAGGTTACTTTAATTTGATTTAGAGGGCCCAAGGGTCATCTTTTTTTTCTTTTTCCTTCTTCCCACATGAACACCAAGCTAGAAAGAGCTCAAAAAGTTCAGTAGAAAAATTCACTTGCAGTCCACAACATATTCCACAACATATCTAACTGAGATGGGTTAATTCTTGTGCCAGAACTTTCATTGGTCCTAATCGGAATGTGCTTCAACAATTATTTTTAAAGCTTTTCCTAGTGTATCCCATTATTGTCTTCAATAAAAATTAATTGTTTCAGTTGGGTTATTTTGTTGTTTCTTGGTTTTACAATTTGCATTTTCTATAGTCAGATATTTCTCTAAGCTAAAAATATCTTCATTATCGTTGTCATCATTGTCATCATCATCATCACATCATTGTCCCTACTATTTGGGTTAGGCTCTTCGAATCTTTACTCTGGTAGATATGTTGACTTGTAATATATTATCATTGATGTCATCATCATCATCTTAGCCTTTCTATGAACACATTGGGGTTGGCTTTTAAATGGTGGATTGGCAGAGGTTTTAGGATCGATTGCCACGTGGCATGAACCTTCCTATTTTACTCGGGCTCTTAAAATCAGCCATGGCAGAGTATCACATGCACAAACACAATTACAAGTTTAGAACAATATTAAAGTCATATGTTTCTTACTTTCACACAAAATACATATGATTCATGCATTGACTGATTTACAAACTACTAAGTACCTTGAAACTCTTGAAAATAAAGTAATATGGTCAATGAATAAATCAAAACTTCACATTAAAGATTGAAAATACTAGCTCCGACAGGCCATGCCACAGTCTAGACCCCTTACATGCTTAAAAACACAATGTAATCATGAAATGAGTATTAAATAAGTATTGTCTAATTTACTTATCTCATATTTTCAGGATTTTTATTTTATTTTTATTTTTATAACTTGAAAAGGTTCATGCGTATTCAAAATTGACATAAATATTGGTACCACCAATATGCACCGATACATATTGGTTTTTGGCTGATCGATATGGCTATAGAGTACAGATACCTATATCTTGAACCTTGTCATTAAGTGAACAAGCCTTCACATTAGGTATTTTCCTCATCCTTTTTCTAGGTCCTTTCAACGGTCATCAAAGCTGCCCTCATACTTAGCCAGTCTCCAGTTTTTTGGCACTTGACCGAACCATCTCAATATGCTTCTATCATTTATCTCCCATTAGGGCTACTCTTAGCTAGTTAGATTACTTAGGAGGACCTCATTCTTGATTCTATCCTTCCTAGTCTTCCCACACATCCATGGCAACATCCTTGTGTCTACAACGCTCTCACTCATTTAATGTTGCCTCCCAATTGCAAAGCACTTATCCTCATATGGTATTATCAATTGAATAATGACCTACCTTTAGTGTTATTGGCATGCGGCGATCACACAACAATGTGAGGCACATCTCCATTCATCCACCCATCTCTAGTTATAATGGAAACATCATTATAAATTTTTGAAAGTTCAAATGCTTACTGATGAATATTCTAACAAATTCATTTCATCGATGAATCCTGAATGCTTTTTTTATGGTGCTAGTGCCCTGATGATGTAGCACCACTTACAGTAGGGCTTTCCAACAATATGCTTCTATCATTATAAATTTCTGGCTTTTGGTTGATTTCATATGAATGCATGGTGGAATGGGCATTCTCATTCCTTTGCTTCTTAGTATACTTTTCACACTATTTTCATAGTGGATTTTTGTTCTTTCAATCTATTCACATGTTTTTGTTTTTATTTTTTATTGAATGACAAGGAAAATAATTCATTCTAGACAAAGTTTGTCTTTTAGCTGAAGTTACTACGAGGTCCATTCGTTGACTAATTTCTTTTTTAAATGATATTTGCAGAAGCTGTCGATAGATTGCATAGGCCTGGTATTGACAACAGTTCTATTCAGAAAATAATTACCACCACGAAATGAAGTCCCCAATTGTTTGTAGATTGTTCACATTCCATATCATATCTCTACCATCTCAAAGATTTCAGGTAAGACCTGCACTCATTTGCTATTGCTATCATTCTACTGTATCATTTTAATGTTGGACTACATTTCTTGGTATGGAATCCCCACATAGCCCCCATTCAAACTTTAGAAGATTTGTCATCCTTGCACAAGTTCGGATCTATACTCGTACGGGCTTGATTGAAGGAAACAGAACAAAGGCCTTATATGTGGAAATGGAGTGACTTTTTTTTTTAGCCCTCTTCCTTATACTGCCTTCAATGGGATGATTAGAGGTGAACATAGTCATATTTCTTTGATGGAACTTTAATTGTCATATTTCTTTAATGAAACTTTAATTAAATGATCATGAAGTAATTTAATATTCATGGCTTGTTTCTGAAGCATTTGCATTTTTTAATTTGGTTGGCTTTTAGGATGGCTTATAATTTTAGATCATCTTATCTTAAGGAGAAAGAAACAATTAAGCTTCCTGTTTCAGCTACAAGTACAAGTGACTAGAAAGTATGTCTATAAGCTTAAAACTGAAGCTATAGATACCAACTTTTGTATCATATTTGTATTAGCGAACAATATTGTTGGGGTTGTATTATATTTCTCATTGTCGGATGCACCTTTGTCCTTTAGTTCTTTGAAGAAATCATTCTATTTCAGTGTTAATCTGCTATATGACTATAATTGATATCCTAGAATGAGAAGTCTAAAAATCATTAGTTGTTCAGATCTTTCATTTCTCAATGTTTCATGAAAATTTGTATTCTTCTCTCTCTCTCTCTCTCTCTCTCTCTCTCTCTCAGGTCAGGAGGAAGATGTTTAAATGCTCTCATGCTCATAGGTATTGCTTTATTCCTGGATATAAATATTTATTAAGCTGTTAGATTCGCTATATCTGTAGGCTTTCTAGGCTATAAAAACATGGTGAAGGTTTTCTTCAAGGTAAAAAATTAAATATAGAATTCAGCACAAGATGGCCATTTTTTTTGCAGTGCGCAGAGGAAGGTAAGGATAGGCTTTGCATTGAGAAGAATTTGGGGGGAGCGCTTGAAATTGAAAAGGTTACAGGAAAAGTGCTATTTATAATGGGCCAAAAGCATTGCAGAAGAAGCCAAGAAAGGTGGCTTGGATCAACAAGAACTAGATTGGGACAACTATGAGAAGATGAAAGCAGAAATAGTTTGGCAACAGCTTCAGTGGGTAGCTGATAAGGCAAAGGCCAGAGAATTTAAGAAAAAGGCTGAAAAGAAATCAGAGGAAGAAAAAGAGGACTTGGCTATTTTTAAGGTTTTAAAACTCAAAGTGAAATTAACCAAGGTAAAACCATCAAAATCGCATGCCATTTGTGCATATCACATACCATTGCAGTCCAAAATGGGAATCACATATCTCTAAAACTTCAATGTTTTGATTCTCCCTTGTCTTGCAGACATGTTCATCTCTATGTTTTGGCAATGTTCCAGAGGGAACTTTCTATGTTTCATTTCTCTATATGTAGCCATGTTTTCATATTTCATACAGCAATAGTCTGGCAAGTGGGACCTGAAGATACTAGAAGACCCTGTGGCGAGGCAATCTCACAGGTGGCCTATTTGGTTTGTCATGACAGGATTTGTTCGTGGAAGGTTTGCATTTCCTTTTGTAACATCTACATTATTGAATCGAATTATTGTAACTAAATAGGTTTTCTCTACACTTTATTCTTGTTTGAACTAACATGGTACGATACGATCATTGAGCTTTCCAATGCCACTATGAATAGCTCTTAAAGAGTATTGACACTTTAATTATTATTATATTTTCTATCATTATTGTTGTTGCTTCTTGGCACAAACATGCAATACTCTCTCTGTCTCTTTTGATAAGCATATTCTCGTTTATCGCTATCTTATTTCTCTCTTCCATGTTTAACACACTGATAGCATACTGCTTGGTATTGTCTTCAGGTTAAGGGACTGGTAGATATTTTCTGAGCTAAAATTGTAGACATTTCAGAGCATTCACTAACTAATGCTTGGTTTTGTCTTCAGGTTAAGGGATTGGTGGATATTTTCAGAGCTAAAATTGTAGATATTTCAGAACATTCACTAACCGTTGAAGTAACCCTAGTCTTATTATTATTTTTTTTCTGGCTTGATTGAATCTTATGTAAATGTGGGTTGATCAATCATGATCCCAGCTCTCTTTTCTAGATCCTTTCATAATGCTAAAATGTTCATTTTTGTAATTCTAACCATTCAAGTAACTGGGGATCTTGGGAAGATGGTTGCAGTCCAAAGAAATCTAACCAAATTTGGAATTAAGGAAATAGCCAGAACTGAAAAGGTTGACTTAATTATCTTTTTGCAGGAATGCAACTTGCAACTGGAAGCACCGAACATAATTTCCCTTCATGTGCCAAACTGGCAGGTGTGCAAGATCTTGACTTTTTATTTGATAGGCCCCAGAGGGGAAGTGACCTGGCCTAAAGCCGGGCTGGTCCACTTATCAATAGGGCTATAGGTGTAAATTGAATGTGGACCATTGGTTTGTTAACCTAACATTTTCTTGTACGCATGTTGCCTACCTGACAAGTGGAGCTGCCTGATTTTTGGGTGTGGATATTCACTGAGGGCCCATCTGACACAATTAGCCTAGATCTCGCACATGAGCGCTTGTGTTTGGCTTATACATATGCATGACTCATTGCCTCATCACTTAATGTTTATGTAAAAACATTTTATTTTAATTATATATATTCAAAGCTAAAAAAGCACACCACATCATGATTGAAATATGAAAATAAAATTTGCATGATTAAAGCATTCTAGAGGCACAAGACCTTTGGAATTTTAGTTTTTTATTTGATTTTTCATCCACACAGCAATGTTTGGAATTCATATCGATTTTGTTGCTTCTTTCTTGATTGGTGGAAACAAAACTATCTCATTTCTCGAGGTTGCTTATTCCACTTGCAGGCACACATGTGCCAATACGGAATGCATGTGAGAGATATGTCTGGATCAATGTTTAAAGTATTGTCCGAAGCTGGTATGTATTGTTCAATATGTATGGCTTTTCATGATCTTGAAGTTCAGTCACCAAAGTTCAATATGTATGTATGTCTTGTTATTCTATGCTTAATATGTTTAGTCTTGAACATGGGTAGGTCTAGATGATGTGTCATATAGCATGGTGGTATTACTATGGGTGTTGGAAGATTTGAGCTTCAAGAGTCCAAAGGAAGAGTAATGTATTTTCTGAATAATGTGGATATGATGAATTTGTTATCTTTTGTTAGCACTACATTGAGGTTCTGTTTTAGGAGAATTCCTTGCCAGTATTTACATATCAATCGGTCCAGCCAGATCACCTCATGAGTGAGAATGGGAAGACTCAAAATTAGGTGATCTAATCATCAAGTGAGTCAATTTTTGAATTTGATGTTTTTGGAGGTTATTCATTGTTTTCTAATGTGTGGCCCATCTGATGCTTGGATTGGCTTGATTTTTGTGTTGCCCCATTTTAATGGTAGGTGAGCCTGCTGGATGATTGGTTTCCATACAAACAAGATGATGGGCCCCATATGTAGCTAGTTGCAAGAAATTTTCTATGATTGTTCTAGAGGAACCAGCCTCCAGACTTTGATTGAACATAATAGGCTACTTCCTCATTTGAATGCTAGTAATCATCACTAATCTTCATTCTTCCTCCTGATTAGATGGGACGCATCGAGTTTGCAATTCAGTTAACTTGTGCATTTAGATGCATCGTTGCAGACTGTAAACAATCTTGATTCTAATCCGATTGAGAGATGGACACAACTATAATTTCTTAATCCTTAAGACACTGGATTCCCACAATTATAAATTACTAGAGCTGGCCTGATTATGGAAAATTTGAAAACTACCCTTATGGAACCAAACATCATTTTTAAGTCCCATTTGGGAGACCCAAAATCTAGTTCTAGTTTGTGTTTTTTTTTTTTTTTTTCCAGCACAACCAATCCACCTTGTAAGCAGAATCTAAATCACAACTAAGGAATGGAAATGAGCCCTTCTTGTCTTGCCAACAATTTGAATGTGCCGAGTTTACTTGAAAATAGCACTACTAGTATAGGATTTCAATGTAGAACTCTTGTGTAAGCTATAGGTATGCTAGGAGCCTCTCGCAAAATCAGAATTTCAGCTCAGGTCCATTTACCGTGCTCCATCCCCCTTTTGTTCAATATAAAACTGGTTATCCCCAGTTTGGTCAGTTGCCAGGGACCCAAGCTTCCATGAACTATAGGCCCTCGAATACATCATGAATCCCTTCTGTACTGTTGGATCGAACCAGCCTCCAAGGGATCCTGTCTATCTTCACTAGCTGAGCCCTGCTATGATGTACGGCCAATCCTGTGAGCATTTCAGACAAGCTATTTTTCAGGCGCCCTTCTATTAGCAACCTTTAAGCTTTGATTATTCCCAACACTGCTAGGGAGAACAGAAAATGTTGCAGAATGGTTGATGTCATTTTAGGTTCCATGGAGTTAAGTAAATACATTATTGAGATTTGTCAGATTGTTGTGTTTCAGGTTCTGTTTTGTAGTCTGTGAGGGAGTAAAGGTATGCATATGACCCGATTTCTACATGTTTTGGTAAACCAGATGTTTTTACTGGTAGCAAAAAAATAAAAAATAAAAAATAAAAAAAAGAAAAGAAAAAAAAAAAGAAAAGAAAAAGAAACACTTCCTAAACTGTTAAAGAAGTTGATCATGCCGCACATGAAAATTTTGGTGCTTGATATAGGGAAAAGATATAATCAGTCCATTTATTTGCAAAATGATCTGTTATGGGCACAATCACTAAGCAGCTGGTGGATAGTTATATTTGTTGCTTTTCTCAATGATGTCCATTAAAATGCTACAGGTTTCTCATCTGTTCGCTGAATGGTGTCGGATTTGTGAACTTCCTAGTATGAATGATGCATCTTAGGCCCATTATATTTCACAATTGCAGCAAAGTGGGCTACTTAAAGGTGACGATATCACAGATCGCTTTTTCTGCATCCTTACGGTAACTTTTCATGCTTATAGCTATGTTTGTAGGAGATCTCCAAATCATTGGAAATTTGATTTTTGTGTCATTATTCATTGGTCTTGAATTCCACTAAGTTTGTTTAGTCAAGCATTTGGTAATTACATATGATAAGAAACAATAGTTTTCGGAGCAATCCAGATTCCAGATTCCAGACAAAGAAGGGTTGAGCATTAGCATGGTTGATCTCCTTGGGCGAGCTAGTTGTCTCAATGAGGCCTATAATATGAAAATCTTAATTCATATACGTAACCTTATTTCTGAAAATAATATTCACCACAGCGGATCTCTATGATAAGCGATGCTTGTGGGGGTGACTAACTGTGGAGTGTGTAATGACAGTGGGGTGTGTACTAACAAGCTAACACCCCCCCCACACCCCCCCCCAAAAAAAAAAAAAAAAAAAAAAAACTGTGCCAATATGCTAAATACCCTCTTCTATGCTCAAAATTACTTCCAATGTCCTTTTAAAACCCAAGGTTCCTGAGTCACGACTCCCAGAGGAGTAATTGCATTGGTAAAATTGTCCAAAGCTACTTGTGCTATAAATACTAGAGATATAGAGATGTTTGTTAGTTATGCCAATTGGGCAATAAATTTAGCGCATGATCTCATTAGAAGTAGTTTAACATGATTTTATATGTGTGGACTTGAGAAGTGACCAATCTTGGTTTTACCCTTACTCTGCCAACGTACTTGAATATATTGGTTGCATTTGTTCTTCCAGAGCTCTAGTTGTTTTTGCTTTGAGAAAATCAAATGAGCCAATGTCTTGCGAGAGTTGAGTTGGTGTCCTTTTATTTAGGTTCATTAATTATGGGATTGAGCTTTGGTATGGTTGCAATCACTTAATAATGTCTCCCTTGCAAGTTCCATTGAGAAGTGACCAATCTTGGTTAGTTATGTAAAATATAAATATTGATGAATGGGGCCAGTAGCTGCTATGGTTACAAGTTTTCTGTTGGATGCAGCTTGTAGTTGACCTCATTGCAGGCTAGGCTGTATGATGTATAAATGAAGTGGGTTTAGAGATAAGTTATTGTGGCCCTTTGTCAGGTGGTGGATGTATATGGCCTGCTTCACAAGTTCGATCCAAACCATTTAGAAACTCAAAAACTATTTGAACCATTGTGAACTGTCTATTGAACCGCTAAAAAGTTGTACAAACTGCAGTTGAACACATATCAACTATTAGGTTTTACCATAATTACATATGCAAACACATGTAAATCTATGGACATGGGGATGATATCACAGTTCAAGCTGGTGGTTGAAATTGTAGGGTGAACAGTTTGATCTCCAACTTTTTTTCTTTTATTCATTTTTCCTTTCTTTTCTTGAAAGCATTGATTTGTAATGCAGTGTTCTCATTTGTTGTAGCACACTGTTATACCTCTTCAGCACCTCGTAAGCTTTGGTCTTAACCTTGTCAGCCGAGCTTTCGAATTTCAGGTATGTAAACGAGTAACTTAACAAAGCAATGTACCCTAAAATCCATATCTATAGGATCTGTGCTGGGACTATGCACATCTGTATCTGCAATTTGTCTCCTGTCATCATCATCATCTCAATTTTCTCCAATTTGTGGTTTGGCTTCAAATGATATATCGGCAAAAGTTCTACAGTTGGCTGTCCACTGGACATCAACCCTCTCTTTTACTGAACTTGCCATGACAGAGGCTAACATTAACACCACTCACATGCAAGCACGATTCCACCCAATATTGACCCCCAAGCCAACTATTAGATGCACACCCCAAAGGGTAAATAAGCAGAGTTATTGGCGTGTAGTTTCAATGCAAACCACTATGCAGAATTATTCTTTTTATTATAGGTAATGCTTTTGCAAAGAAGCTTGGCTATGCCTCGCCACTTCAAGCAGGCCTAATGAAATTGCAGGTGACTAATTCTCATGCTTGTCACATTCAAGATCTGTTATTATTCTGATTTTTTGTGAAAGAGTTGTGGTTAGTGATGAGATAAATGCTACAGGCCCTTCTTTTGGGGTGAGAAATTTATGTCACCTTGTGAAAAAAGCAGAGAAGAAATGGAGTAGGCTATTAAAGCAGGAAGGGAAGCCTCCTGTGTTTTTGAAAGTAGACTGGGACAAATGGATCGATGAAGATGAAGAGCAAGAACATAAATGTAAGTTGTCCACCCCTTTTTTTTTGTTTAAATATTGAACACTTATCTTTTTAAGTATTTTTTTTGTATGCCAGGTTGCATTTTTATTCGTTGTTCTGTGCTAGATATCTGATTGTTTTTGTATGTCCCAGCTGGAGATGACATGGACTTCGGTGGCATGGATTTCTCGGTATGTAGCCAAGTCTGCTTGTGAAAAGCCACAAGAATGTGCGGTTATACAAGTGAAGCTTTTGTTTGATGAGTTTTTCTAATCCCACAGTCACTTCTATATATGGATGAGTAAGCAGTGCATCAGGTTTCTCTCCCTATTTAAAAATTACATGATGCTGTGCATTAAGTCATTAGGTGTGCCACACATGTATGGTAGAAGTTTTTGGTATCTGCCAATAGTATTTCTTTACCTTGAGTAATAGGTGCTCCATTTCTGCATTACTTGATATTTGTTAGTCTTGTTACCAAATAGAGGCTTGTCACACAAGTTTTGTACATCAATAAATATTTTTAATTGAAAACATTTGAAGCTATTTACCTTGTAGTTTGAAGACTTGCTTTAATGATCCAAATAGGAGTTTGTTGAATTTTGGGCCGGGTTACTCATCTGGTTCACTGTCTTTTCATCTCTATTCTCATTTTAGTTTTTATGAAATCAGATTATTGGGTAATCCAAATTCTTGTCATTCAGTAATAGGGTTTTGATAGTTATGTTGATAGAGATTTGATAGTTAGACTGAATGATAGTAAAGAATCAATAGGAATTTGTGTAAAAGGATTAGTAAAGAATCAGTAGGATATTTTATTATTGGCAATTTTAGCAGCGCTTTTAATAAATTATAGCGGCGTTTTTTCAACTTTAACGTACAAATTTCCCTACAGTTTTAATAACTTTTACGGGCGTTTCTCAAATCTTTTAGCGGCGTTTATATGGTTTTACCCGTAATCAACAGAAGCGCCTCTAAATTCTATTAAACGCCGCTAGAAATTAGATTTTTTGTGACGGCATTAAAAACGCCGCTAAATACACAGCGATGCGCCAGTGATTCTTATACTGGCAGTTTTTTGAACTTTTAGGGGCGATTTTGGCCACCAGTAGAGGCTGTTTTTCTTGTAGTAGCACAAATATCAGCTTGATGGAAAACTTTTGACATGTAGAAGTTTCTAATGATGGGCGTGACTCTCTCCACTGTTTTTTGTGGTGGGATCCACTCGAGTTTTGGATATGATTTATTCAATGGCTCATGCCCTAAAATGATCTCTCCAAATGGATGGACGGTGTGGATACAAAACATATATTATAGTGGGACCCACGTAACTAGGTGACGTAACTTTAGTAGGAGTCCTGCTACTCAACCCGTGCTCTGAATCTCCAAATGGAAAGAAGCAGATTGTAGTGAGTAACTCACTATGTTAGCCTACTAAGTAAAGTCTGTGGGGTCCACCATGATTTATGTATTTTATCCACTCCATCCATCAATTGTTCCAGTTGAGACAAAAAATGAAGCATTTACAATGTTCAAATGGACCACACCATAGGATGCAGTTGAATTGAACGTTTACCGTTGAAAATCTCTCCGGGGCTACAAAAGTTTTGGATCAAGTTAATATTTGTATTTTCTTTTCATCCATGCTTGTATGATCTTATGGACAGGTTGGATGACAAATAAACATCCCTATGGGGCCTAGCAAGTTTTCAACGGTGGAAATCATTATCCCCACTGTTTATAGTGGTATGATCCACTTGATATTTGGATATACTTCAATTTTGGGCTCAACCCCTTAAATTAGATGGAAAAATGGATGAACGGCCTGGATAGACCACATACATACAATGGGCCCAATTGAGTTTACTCCGTGCGGTAAGAGCAAGAGTGTACCGTAATCAGTATGCAATACGATTTCCGGATGAAACTGTCTAACGGCGCGGCGCGGATTAGGTACTACCTCCGCCTGTTCCGAGCTCTGGACAGGCGAAGGCTCGGAGGGCCATTGATGGGCCACCATGATGTATGATGCTTATCCACACTGTTCATATCTCTTTTCATATCATTCCAAATATCCTGAATCAAAATAAAGACAGATCCAATGCTCAATTGGACCACACCATACGAAGCAGTGTTGCTAAGGACACCCACCGTTGAAACATTTTTAGGGCCCATTTTGTCGTTTATTTTCCATCCAACCCCTTGATATGATCATGTACACCTGAATGAAGTGAAAAAACAGATATCACCTTGATCTAAAACTTCTGTGGTTCGTAAGAATTTTTCAATGGTAGTAATTTAACCCCTACCTTGCGGCCCATTTGAGACTTGGATATTAAAATTTTTTTTTTTTTTTGGATAATATTCTAAAACAATATGAAAAAATGAATAGACGGTGTGGGTAAAGTTCATGTATCATGGTGGCCCCTCCATGACCCTCGGAGCCTCCGCATGTACCTAGCTCGGAACAGGGGGGGGGGGGGTAATACCTAATCCGGGCCCCTAACGGCGTTAGAATTTTCCCGAAATGTAATTTTTTTAATATATTAAAAAAACTGGTGATGTGGCACTTACAGTAACATATACTAGTAATATATTGGATTCAGCTGCTCGCTGTTTCCAAGAAACAGAGGATCCGCACTAAAGCATAATACACTTTTCCTTCCTTTCTTAGCTACTTGAGCTTGCTTTGTCGACCTTACGAAGTAACCTGCCGTAAAGTCAATATTTGTAATGGAATCTGTAGTTATTTACCAAAAACAGAAAAAAAACGTTGTCTTATAGTCTATACCTCTTTTGGGCTGTGCATCTCCAGAATCTAATTTTGTGCTTTAGTTCTTATTATCACCGCGTGCATTTTTTGTTTTTTGGTCTTTGATCGTTGATTTTTAATATAACACCTTAGACACGCTCTGTTTGGTCCCACATGCAGCACTCGTAGGATAATTTAAATCCTACAAGGATATGCGGCCTCGAATGAATTATGCAAACTGACTTTTCTTCTTTGGCTTCTACCAGAAATTTCTGGTCTTCGGATGAGGACCCAACAAGACATAAAGGTGCTTTGAAGAAATTATTCTGAAGGTTCCTTCCATATCATTCATCGACCAGCCAGTTTAGCAAACAATCTGTACCACTCGCTTCAATGGGGTGGCCTTTCTCATCAGATTCATGGCTCATCTTCTCATTTCTTCATCTGCTAACTTGCACTGCTGAAGACAGGATCACCTTGGGCCAATCCATCGGTGCAAACCAGACGATAACCTCTTCCAATGATCTCTTCGCATTGGGCTTCTTCAGTCCGCATAATTCTACCAATCGCTACGTTGGGATTTGGTACAACCAGATTCCCAATCAGACGGTCATATGGGTGGCCAACACAGAAAAACCACTTACAGATCCCAACGGAGTCCTTACAATCACCGACGATGGGAATCTGGTGGTCTTGGATGGGTACAGAAAGATACTTTGGTCATCCAAAGTTCCCATGGTCACTGAAAATAGTATTATGGCAGTACTCAAGGATTCTGGAAATCTCATTTTGAGACGAACTGATCAGATGGTCGTGTGGCAGAGCTTTGACAGCCCCCTCGGTTCATTTCTCCCCAGCATGAGATTGTCTTTGAATAAAAAAACTGGAGAAAACATCCGTCTCTTGTCATGGAAAGATGTAAATGACCCAGCTATCGGGCAATATTCTCTTGGTATTGATCCTCGCACACATCGTCAGGTCATCATCTGGAAGGGGCCAGATACGTACATGAGGGATGATGTATGGCAAGAATTCGCGGTTGCCCGTAGGCCTGAGGTGGATCGCCAGATTGTGGGCAATATTGACGTCATCATCAACAATGATGAAATTTCTATTCGGTTCACTGTCTCGGACAATTCTATCATGCTAAGGTTTGTGTTAACCCCGACGGGGATACTTGAGATGCAGGCATGGCGAGAGAATTCAAAAGAGTGGAGAAATTTAGAGTCGATACCAACAAATGAATGTGATTTGTATACTCGATGCGGTCCATTTGCAAGCTGCGATAATAGCAGCTTACCATTGATGTGTAAGTGTTTGAAAGGGTTCGAACCCAAAATCCAGAAAGACTGGGATTCAGGGAATTGGTCTGGAGGTTGTGTGAGGCGAAAACAATTAGATTGCCAGAAGGGAGATGGATTTTTGAAGGTGGAGAGGACGAAACTGCCAGATTTTTTAATATCAATAGATGGAATTGTTAGTAGAAGAGAGTGTGAACTGGCATGTCTCAGGAACTGTTCTTGCACTGCTTATGCCTGTAATAATTCGACCGGCTGGGGAGACTGGAAATGTCTGATTTGGGTTGGGGATTTGATAGATCTTGTGGCCAATAGAGTAGGAACAGTCGATCTCTACGTGCGTCTGGCGGCAGCCGAATTAGGTATGCATGTTTCAGCCCCTCTATTCATTTCATTTGATTTTCTTATTTTGGTTTAGGTAATGAAAAATGATTTGGATTTGCAGCATTTTCCGTGGACAATCGATGGGATCCGTCTCTCCAGTGGGTAGCACTTTGGTTGGGCCATGATGCGAAAATCACTTTTGATCTTGACCACTGAATTTCCCCATAGAATCTGGCTGTGGTGTTTTGTTCTGATCCATCTGTTTGAACACCACTAACCGATGGTCGAGATCATCTGGTTGAGGAACATGGTCCGTTCGTGCTACACCCAGAAGATAGGCGGCTCTGATGATCAGTTTGATGCTTGCATCTGAAAATTCAACCATAAACCATAACCAAAGGAATTTTGAGAACTACCGAATTTGGAATTTATACTCTAAACAGGGCCTCTTTCAAGAAATAAACACACTGCACATAGCAGGAAGACATGCTCGACTTCTATATAGTTTGTCAGTTAAACCCCTCGCTACCTAATCTGGGTAGGCCATCAGCCACCGAATTTCCTTCCCAAAGGATGTGGGAAAATCTGAGGTTGGGGGTAAAACACTTGACATGAATATTACACAATCTGTAACAGATGCACCAGGGGTTGGCTGCCAGGGGATTCAAAATCCTGTCGGCCAAGATGCAGGAATTGGTCTCTACCAAAAATTTGTTCAGACCCAATTTTTCTTAGAATTGTAGCCATCCAACTTGGCTTGAGCCTCCGCCACCATGTTAGAGACACGGCTATTAACTATTACGGAAAGAAATGATCAATTGGCCTTAGTGATTCCTACAAACTCCCCCTCCTCCGCCCATCCCTGAGTTACCTCGAGAGGTACCATCCACATTGAGATTAAGGAAATCCCTAGGAAGCTTCTGCCACTTGACAATGGTGGCACTCTCAAACCTTTCATACTGTCCTACTTGAAGGCCCAAAGACTGCAGGGAGACAATTTCCAAAACAGAGTTCTTGTCGCCTTGGTGCAGAGAAGATCAAACTTCCTCCAGACATTGAGAGACTTTGGCTAGCTATGATATTTCCCACATAATAGCAGGAGTCAGTCCCCTAAGAAGTTGAAATCTAGTGGACTCGCCCTCCTTGACCATTGCTTTTCTCTTTGTTCTATCAATTGAAAATGAGACATAGGCATGTCAAAAAGATGGGCAAAGTGAGTCGATATCTTAGTCGAAGTGACGCCATGGCAAAAAGAAAAAAAAAAAGATATAGTTCCTCTACCTATTAGGATGATTGGGATGACTGATCAAGAGAATGTGCACACAATCGCACAGGCTGATCAGCCTATAGTCTCCAAGGGATGAGACAAATAAGGGTACTGAGAAATGCATGTGGGATGCGCCCTCCTTGAAAGAAGTCGCATGCTACGGCAAAAATAAATTAAAAAAATAAAAAATTTAAAAATTTAAAAAAAAAAAAAAAACATTCGAGTAGGGTATGAGTTCATCCCAGTCTCCGATTGTAAAATCCAAGATGGGAAAGTGCACGGTGGAACCCATCCCTTGATAGGCACAAATTCCACATGCGTACATGCAGAGCATAGGATTTACAAAGTATATTTATTTTTACTCTCGTGTGCAGGTATAGACGGCCAGGTAATAGGTTCATCCAAGGCGAGTAGTTTGCTGGCCATTCTACTATCATCAGCTGCTGCAGCGATGCTTCTTTTGGGCACTTCTGGTTACCTTTTGTGGAGGAGACGCACGAAAAATGGTATAGTTTTGTCATGTCTGTCCGAGGCTTGCTCAATCACATCCCAACATATTGCAACAAGACACATCAGGACTCTAGCAGCTGGATTTGGGATTTTTTTTGTTGATCCCAACCATCTATTTGATAGGGCTCCCTTGGATGGGAAATGCCTAATAGGAGGAAAAAAAATCCACTCAAATTGAATTTTTCAACCCTTAAAATATATAAAAGTTACATATATAGACAATTCATGTTCAAAGCAGAAGAGCTAATTGTGGAAGGGTTGAAATAATCCAATTTACAGCTTTCATTTGTTGACTCTCCGCTTACAAAGTGAGACTCGCTTGTGTGGATCATTAGAAGATGATACAGATTCAAACGCTATAGTCCTATTGTATCGTGTTGCAATAGCTCATAATGTATTCAAGCATTCATCTGTCTTTGAACCGCTTCTATACTATTCAAATACTGAGGTTACACATCTCCCTGCATGCCAGCATGGCATATGGTGTGAGATCCAAGCCATACATCAGACGGGACCTGCATGTAAATGCCCCTATCCAACAATCAGAGCATCGCAGTCAGTATCTCCTGGCTGCAGAACATGAACTCCCCTGGCAAACAAGGACAGAATCAACCCAACAAAGACTGCACTAGAGAGGTGCATTGACAAAAGGGTTAGGCAGTAGAGATGGAATCAGCTAGAAAACTCAGACAAATTTCTCCAACACTGATCCCAGTTTTTGCGAGTTTTTCACTAATGTTTAAATTTTAGAAAGTATAAATAACATCCAGTTATGTCAAGTCGACTTGAGTTTTATTGAATTTTTCCTGAGTTCTTTTTTCTTTTTTCTTTTCTTCTAAGTTGAATTGAGTTTTTCTTGAGCTTTCACCAATTCATGACTAGATTGCTCCTATGAGTCTTGGTGAAATTTGGTTGAATAAAGTTGAGTCTAACATTCTATGGTTTTTTTCTTTTTCTTTTTAGTTATTAATTAATTATTATTATTATTACTTTATTTTACTTTTTGAGTTTTAACCTATGAAACTATGATCAGTATGCCTTGTATGCTTATACGACATGTTGTTTTTGGTTGTGTTCCTTATAATTCGAACCCAAACGTAGGTCTAACACTCACTGGGTCGAGCCAAAATTTGGTTGATTCAAATTGACTTGGCACAGTTTCAAGCCAAGCTGCTGAGAAGCTCAGTCCTTAGGCTGACTCAACCCCGACGTGGGATGACCCGGTCGCAGTGTGAACATCAATAAAATGTGAATGAGGGGAGGAAATCAAACCCACTACCTCTGCTAAAGGAAAAAAACGAGCTTAAACAATGCACCATTAAGTGGTTTGATAACAGCTTTTGTGTTTTGTATTACTCACACTTATTGTAATTATGTTAAATGGTTATTCCTATCCTTAATTTTAAAATTTTAATTATCAAATACTCAGTTGAGTCAGGTGGAGTTATCAAAATTTTAATTGTATTACTCACACTTATTGAGTTTTTGGATTTTTGAACTATGACCCAAGTAGTTCCATAGATTCCTCATAAGAAGTACAGATGTACATTCACGTATTGATGGCGGATTGTGATTCGTTAGAGGTAACTATCATGGGGGCTTTGCTACAATGCACCCTAATGTGTGAGGGATTATAAGCAGATTGGACCTGCAGTCATGTACTAACCACCCAAACAATATATGATAGGTGTCAGAGGAAATAGAGGAGATGGTCCATATTTAAAGGAAAATAGTTGAATGATCAAAGGGTGAAAATATTCATATCTATGAATTTCTGACTATCTTGATCCACCGTGAATCCCATAGCTTGAATAGTTTGGATAATTTGAACCATGACCCTAAATCCAACCTCCTTACATCCCCCCAATGTAAAAACAGAGCGATCTGTTGGGTGCATTGTAGCAATCCCTTAATTGTAGTTGTGAAGTTGCACACAGTACTTCTCGCACCTGTACATGCGTATGTAGATGTGCCAACCTGCGGACCTCGAATCAAAGAAAAGCAAGCCAACTAATATTTTGGCTGGGCCACTTATGCAGTGGATTTCACCTGATGCACAAGATAATCTGTTTAACCCAATTTTTTAGATCGTGGATGGGGATTGAAGTGCAGGCAACTCAACAAATGTCTATGACTATGTTCATATATAGATAAAGTCTTCATTACAAGAATAATTTTTCACATTGTTCATTACAAGGGAGGAGAGAAACAAACAAGGCATTTCCCATGCACGGTTTTATCAGTGCTGAAACGCAATACGAGGGACATAACATGCTTCAAAGCGGGTCAAATATCTCAGAGCTACCATTGGTCGATTTTGATTGTATAATTGCAGCCACGGATAACTTCTCTCCGGAAAATAAGCTTGGAGTGGGCGGGTTTGGCTCCGTTTACAAGGTAATATTACATTTGCATTATATTAATATGGTGATACTACTTGTTCAGGTAGCGTTGGTAGTGAGAGAAAATACATTGTGGTGTGGGAATATATTTAATAGAAAGTTGTGATCATTTCATTTTTTCTCTTGATGTCTCTTAAAGGGCACTAAATGTTCATGAGAAAATGAAAGAAAAATTTTAAAAAAAATCCATAATAGGGTTCTAATTCAATGACTTGATTGATGATTGTTTATATGTATCAGATGTTACTTCCACAATATATTTTGTGAGGCCAATTCTTCTACGATGTTGTAAAATAAGCTATTCACAATGTGGTAAAATCATCCTCAAAAATGACCTAGCTGTGAAAGTGGGATGCCCCAATAAAAGGAGGATACCAATCTCCATGTGAGAAACCACATGAATTTAGAGCCTTTTGAATGATTGTGTTAATTTTTGTGGTATGGCTCACCTGATAATTTGATAAAGCCATACACACACCATAATGGGCCCCACACAGATAGTTGGATTACTTTTATGTATCATCTAGCAACTTTCACATGCAGATGGATATGCTTTTCACACAGTTGTAGAAGTGTTGCAAAATAAGCTTACTTTGCAATTTTGTAGGGGTACCAGTCTCTATGTTTTGGACCTTGCTACCAAAAATCCTCTTTCCCATAAAAAGAATTTTTAGTATATATTTCAATTAAATTTATCAGTGGTGACGAAAAAAAAAAAAAATGAGGCCTTTAAAAAAAAATAAAAATAAAAATAAAAATAAAAAGAAACAAAAGAAAAGAAAAAAAACTAATAAATGTATGTACTTGGCCAATAGGGAAAATTCTTGGGGCAAGAAGCAGCCGTGAAGAGACTTTCTAAAAGCTCAGGACAAGGCCTAGAGGAGTTCAAAAATGAAGTTGAACTTATTGCGAAGCTTCAACACAGGAATCTTGTTAAACTTTTGGGTTGGTGCATCTACGGCGAAGAAAAGATATTGATCTACGAGTACATGCCCAACAATAGCCTAGATAAATATCTATTTGGTTTGCTCTTAACTATCCCTCTCATTTAAAAAAATTCTCAATTTCTCTAGATATGATAAACATTTTCCTGGTTGTATATATATTAACCATCTACATTTTTTTTTCTCTTGAAATGCTTTTTCTATCTCTAATAAAAATATTCATCAGACCCAAGCAGACAACCACATCTGGATTGGGGTGTGCGCTTCCACATTGTTGGAGGGATTGCTCAAGGGCTTCTTTATCTTCATCGATATTCGAGATTACGAGTCATTCATAGAGATCTGAAGGCGAGCAACATTCTATTAGATGGTGAAATGAACCCTAAAATATCAGACTTTGGTTTGGCAAGGATCTTTGGTGGAAATCAAACTCGAGGAAACACTGGTAGAGTTGTGGGGACATTGTAAGTACCATTTATGGATGGCCGTGTGGATGAATTTGTGAATGCGTATGAATCCGTTCACAGATGCTAATTTCTAACACTTTCACTTTTTAACTCTCTTTTTTTAATGATTGAACTATAGCGGCTATATGTCACCGGAGTATGCAGTACAGGGTGTTTTCTCTGAGAAATCCGATGTATTTAGCTTCGGAGTTTTATTGTTAGAAATCATTAGTGGGAAACGGAGCAGTGGATTTTGGCCTCATGAACAGTGGTCCAATCTTCTAGGATATGTAAGAATCAAACAAGATTTATCTTTTCTTGGTTTAGTCCAACTTCTCTTTTTCAGTTGCTACACAGGATATTATGTACCAATAGTTCCTACCCACCCATTCATGTTGAGTAGAATCTCTAGACTCATTCAAAGTGGTTCTTCTATCTCATTCCATTTTGGTTGCTTATATAGAATCCTTCTCATCATGAACGAGCAATGGGCCATCTTTTCACTTCTTTGATTTGGAATTTAGCTTCAAGTAGAATTTATTTAATTTTCCATGACAAAGGCGTACCGTTTTCGATTCCTGTAGGCATGGCAACTGTGGAATGAAGGAAGAGGATTGGAGCTGATGGATCGATTGATGAGTGACTCGCATGTTGCCCACGAAGTGGACAGATGCATCCATGTGGGGCTGTTGTGTGTTCAAGAGAATCCAACTGATCGGCCAACCATGCCTTCTATTGTTCTCATGTTAGGCAATGAAAGTGAAAGACCACCATCACCTAAGCAACCTGCATTTTCGACATGGAAGAGTCCCACGGCTGCTGATCCATATTTGGATAACTCTGTAAATCAGGTGACAATTAGCACCATAGAACCCAGAACATAGTTCTTGCTACTGGCAAAGGAAGATCAGAGGCTGTCTGTTTGTTGGTAGAATGAGGTTTGGATCTTTCATTTCATATGTAAATTATATTTGAGCCTATATAACTTTAGCGCCAGTTTCTACTTTGGGAGATTGGCTCCTTCAATGTAGTTTTTTCTTTTTAATAGCAAAGTGAGATGGGTGTATCCCATTGCTGCAAAGAAAAATTACAGAATGACTGCTCCCTCCTGTCTATTCATGGTGGGTGGGTGACTCTACGTGCATTCATAATTGGAGCTATGGGCCAGAAAGGATGGCTTTTATTGGTTAGACTGTCAAGGTGCCAGGCTGGGCGGGACTTCAATCTGCCAAATCTCAGCCCAAGATCCTCTAGGCTAGCTCAAGCCCGGCCATGTTCATAAAAATAACCAAAAAGTTCCTATTGCCCAACCAATATGATAATTAATGAGCCCATGACGAGTACACCATTCCCATATCACCCCTATACATTAGTATACATGACTCAAAATCCTATAATCTCATTTTGGGAGATTCATGTGAGACCCTCCTATCCCCTCTATGCCTCCTTGAGGGTTCATTTTAATGTAAGTATTGGAACTAGCTCGCTTATATGACCCATCAACAATATATACCATATAAGATAAATAATATGTACATGCAATATATATTTGTGTCTATTCACACACACAGATCAACAGCTCAGCTCATCGATGGCCCTATTAGTGCTTGCACGTCATCTTGTTTCTGGAGCACTTATGGAATTTGAATTTCCCATAGTAAAGATGGGGATTTTAGCTTCTGTCAAGACATCGGGGCTATGAAAAGGAAGTTAAAGCAAAACGAGCTGGTGGGTCAATAACTATGCCAGTCGTGTATGGCATATGACGTGGAAAGATGAATCCTTGTGGGGCTCTTATGTGTCCCCAGGGACCTATTGATCGGTCAATCATGTCTTTCAAGAGCTGGTAATCCATTTTCAAAATCAGGAAGTTACAGTTGGTAGAAGTTTTGTGGTCCATCAGGATATCCCTAGAAAATCGACTCCCTCCATTTTGCTGGCTCCTTTTTGGATGAATCCAAAATTGAAGCAGATCCAAAACTCAAGTGGGCCACACAATTGAAACCAGTGGCATTGGAAATGCCTACCATTGAAACCTTCTTGAAGACTCAAAATTTCCATGGCCCCATGATGGTTTCAATGGTGGGTCCTTACTCTTGCACCGGCGGTGGTAGACTGACAAGTACCCATAGGTGGTGAAATTCCATTACAACGTGAGTATATGTGAAAAAAAAAAAACAAAAAACAATAGGATGGGAGATTTTTATTTTTTATTTTTAAAATTTCTATGCACACACCCACACACCACTTGAGTGTTGAAAACCACCAGTAGAGTCGAGAGACAAAGGAAAATGATTCCACCAACTTCATAGGCGGGATCAGTTGGAGGAGGAAAATGATCTCCCTCGTATTTGGGCTTATCGCTGAAAATGAGCTAGATAGACAAATGGCCATGGATTCAACAAAACGCAAGCATCAATGTATTATGAAAGAGCAATGCATGGCTAGCACCGGTCGGCACGGCTGTGTTCATGTCTGGCATAGCTTCGAACGCATGAGGGGTGAATGAGGGGTCGCCCTCGTGAGAGTGCTCCTTCTAGGAGGCGCCTGTCCCCCATGGTCAAAGGAAAACAGAATCTGCGGGAGGAATGGCTCTCAAGAAACTCTTCAAAGAATGAAGGACGGGAAAGAGGATTCACTCTGTTTGTTGGGAATATACCTTTCAACTGCACTCAAGAAGACATGATAAAGATTTTCCGAGAGATATGGGAGGGTAGCAGAGGTGTATATCCCTCAATTCCCAGGAACAGTGCAATCCAGAGGATTAGCTTTCGTTCGTTTCTGGTATGAAGATGATGTGAGGGCAGCCAAAGGGGTGCTAGATGGTCACAGAATCGATGGCAGGATTGTCTCGGTTAAGGATGTGAACCCTAGGCTTTGGACTCCTAAAGGAAAATTGGAGGGTTCACAAGTCCAAAGTGAAGTGGAGGGTAGGAAAATAGTTACCCCAACACAAATTCATCGCAAAGGCTAGGAAAAGATCTCTACTCTAGCTCCAGAGATACACAACACAACAGTAGCTACGGTGGCAGACCCCAAATCAGTAGAGAGGAAACTACAATATCTAGAACTGGGACTGATAGGAACGGCATCACACAAATCAATTTCGATTATGCATCTGCTGGAGGGGCTCAGGAATTCTAGATTTGCAGCCTCCAATGTTGACATTGCCCGTCTGTCATACACCCATTTCCTAATAGTCTTCAAAACTAGAGCTAAGCTAACAGATTTCCTTTCTGATTCCACTCTAATTCAAGCTATAGGTCTAGTAGATCTGGTACCTTGGTCTCTAAATTTCAACCCATTTGAGGAAGGGATCTGGATCCGTTTGTATGGCATACCTACTGTTGGAATCGATCTGGGTGACAATCCCGTATTTGTTACCAAGTTCTCGAATGACCTATTCCTCCCAGGCATGTGCTGGGATACCGAAGAACCTTAGCCAATGTCTCTCGTAAATTGGGGTATTTTTTGGTGTCCAGTGGACCACTTCACTTAGCCCCATAGACTGGTGTAAACCGTGGTACTGGTCATTAGAGAATTGAACTGCATCCTGCTTTTTTTTTTTTTGTTTGTTTAGATCATTCCAAAACTACCTGTACAACAGGGAACCCCTTTACATAAAACAGGAGACCCAACCAGAAAAATGGCAAAATAGTTACAGGAAAACACAAACAAGAATCACACCAATTTAATAGATCCCAAACCCACTTTATCTAGAAAAATGAAATCACGCACCTGACAAGAAAGCTCTGCTAGATTGTTGAAAAAAACAGTAGACTGAGAGGCACTTCCTAGCCGAGCCATAAAATCTGCTGGAGCGTTTCCTTCCCTAAGGACGTGTACAACTCTGGATGTACCCCTCCTTCTCAAGTGATTGATCCTAATTAAGCAAGCTTTCCATTTCCAACCTGATTGTGTGTCACCATTGATCAGGTCTACAACCAGCCGCGAATCGGACTCAATAATGATGTGGTGGAAACCTCTCTGAATAATGAATGCTAGGCCATCATGCACCGCGCGCGGTTCAGCAGACGTGTTTGAACCAATACCATAGCTCGCTGAAAAGGCAAAAACGAAATCACTCCTTTCACCTCTACAAATGTTGCCACCACCTGAATTCCTCGGATTTCCTCTGGCTGATCCATCGATGTTAATTTTCACCCAACCGCTCAACGGTCTCTCCCACTTTATCACCACTGGTCGGCCACTTACATCCATTGCAGAAAAGAGTCCCTAGATAGTCTAGTGACATCCACCGCTGATGTCTTGAAGTTGGAGTTCCTGATTATCTCCATTAGATGGAGGATGGAAGTGTCAGGCTCCGTAGCTCTCCCTATGAAGGCCATCTGGAGTTCCACCCTAGCCTTCTGAAGGGTTTGCTGGTTAACCCTTATGCATTCTTCAGGCGGAGGTGGAGGGACCAGACGGTGCAGGGGGGAGCGTGATAACCTACTTATAACTGTTGATTAGGTTCTGCGTTGAATGGCAGGGAAGGACGCTGGCCTTCTTGGGACTGCTGGACGGGTTAGGCGTTGCATGCACACTTCATTTCTGGTCGCCTGCACTGTCACAATTCTTCCGTCAATCCGCTTTCCATGGAGAGCACCAATCGCCGCCCTAGCATCATCCTCATACTAAAACCTAACGAAAGCGAAACCTATGGGCTTTATCGTGCCCAGGAACAGAGGGATGTAAACATTCACCACCCTTCTATATCTCTGGAAGGTCTTAATTAAACCCTCATTAGAGCATGAAAATGGGAGATTCCCTACAAACAGATTGAAAACTCCCCTTTTGCTTGCTCTGTTTGGAGAGCTAAAGGTCTTCGGATCGAGGATCTACCCCTCTCCAGCACAAATATCTACCCATCATTGAGTGCGGTCGCCTCTGGAGGGAGCCCTGCTTCGGCGGCGCCGATCACCTTCCCTATGTGACCAAACCCTAGGCATGGCACTAGATTTAACGGGAACTTTATTTTGGCATGAGCTCACTTATAAGCTTTATCATTAATTATATATATTATAATAAGTATATAGTATATACATATAATATATATTTGTGTGTGCATATAATATACAACATATACACACATACATGTGTCATTTAATCGATGACACACACGTATATAGAGAGAAGGTCTCAAGTTCAGCCGGTTGGACTTCAAGTTATGGTCCACCTAGTGGATAACTTTCATCCTATTAAATGAATGTGACATTAGATACTTCCAATAGGTTAGCCCCAAAACAAGGATCACTAGGAACAACAATAAACCCCATCTTCTTATAATGTGGGTCATCCCTAAGAAAACAATATCTAACCATTGGTAATAGAAAAATACAAGTGTGGTCCACTTAATGATTTGATAGGAATATTGAGTTTTGCATTAAGAAATCCTTATGGTGGGGCCAACCTATTGGTCGGATTGGATGTCTCACACACACACTAAAGTTGGAAGTTGTCTTTTGACTGGACTGTACCTTGTTGTCCAACTAGTTGGACTTGCACCTTTATATATATATATGCATGGCCCAGATATGGCTGGGTAGCCCAATATCAGCCCAAAATTAGTAGCACTTTTCTAACTAAGCCCAAGTAGGTTCCGTGAGCCTATAAGGCATGCTCAAATCCAGCCCAAATACCTACCCGGCTCAACAGTCCATGAGTCAGCCAAGTCTAGTGACAGCTCTACTATTAGTACACAATATTTGAACAAATGATCCTTTTTTTTCCCTGATCCATAGCTCAGGTGGTAGACCGAGTGAAGAAACTCTCGTTTCAACACTGAGATCTTGGTATCGATTCCCTAGTGGGGGTGGCTAACAGTGGAGTGTGTATTGACATTGTTGTGTGTACTAACAAGCTAACTCAAAAAATAAAAATAATTTTTAAAAAAAAAAGTGTTCCTTTTTTTTTCCCCGCTCATGTAATTTGAATCTCACGTGATAAAGATGGGGAGTTTAACTTCTCCTCGGACACATCCACCATGTGAAGGTGGTTAATTAAAGCAATAAGTTATTGGACTCCTTCTGTTGTACCCTATTCCTGACAATTTTGGAAAAGTCAATAAGAGGGCAACATTTGACGTTATCATAAAAAAATGTTGATAAAAAGATCTTCAAAGACTTAAGCACTTTGTTTGGGCTTACAGCTAGCTTGCATAAGTTCAATTCTAAATGGCAGAGTATTGTGTTGACATGCAGGAAGCACGGTTAAGCTTTTTAAAATACAAAAAGCGACTGAGGGCTACATAACAAAACCTTAGCCAACAAAAGTGAAGCAAGGCCGAAGGCATTTAAAAGAAGGGTACAATAATCATCCACTCTGTAGGAATTGTTACTTGTTAATTACCATGCATTCAAATGCATGCCTGACACCTCATCTACTTAGTGAGAATTCTTATGAGTGAATTACCATGTGTTCAAATGTATGCGTGACACAGAGACGTGACTTAGGTTGGGTAGGATAGTGTGGAAGCTGATTGCGTCCTACTCCGGCGAGACAGACTTGTGCAAGCAGGGGCTTGTTAGGACCCAGTGATGTGTGGGTTTTATCCACTTTCGATCGGTCCATTTTCTTACATCATGTTAGGGTATGAGCCCAAAAATAAAGAGATCCAAGGTTCAAATGGACTACACACCAAAGGAAACATAGTAAGAGAGATGCTCACCGTTTAAACTTTGGATCTACAGTGATGTTTATTTGCCGTTACACCTGTTCATTAGGTCATAAAGGCATGGACGTAGAGAAAACACAAATATCTGTTCCTGCAGATCTGAAGAAGTTTTTAATGTTGGGTGTTCAATCTACACTGTGTGGTCGGCTTGAGCCTTGGATCAGTCTCGTTTTAAGATGGATACCATAGAATGATATGGAAAATTGTATGGACAGAATGGATTAAACCATACATCACAGTGGGCCCCACAGCCCCTCCCTAGACTGAGTTAGTCCATAGATGGGGTAGGACGCAATCTGCCTCCAGACAGCGTAGATAACCGGTCGGCTAATTATCTGGGTAGCTTAATGTGTACGTTAGAATAGACTGTTGGCAACTTTTTTGGGTGGTCCGACATTTCAAGCAAGTGTAGCCACATGATGAGCCGAAAGTGATAAGGATGGAAGACTCAAGTGAGCCGTGCTAAAGGATATGGTGGGCAGGAAAATTCTTACAGTTGAAACCGGCACGGGTCGACAGTAATGTTTAAATGTCATCCATACCATTCATAACATCATTCTTACTGGGATAACTCAAAATGCAAATATCATCCTGATTCATGAATATTTCAACTATGGAAGTTCAATTCTCGCATGTCTCACTTGGGTATTGAATAAGACTCATTTTTAGCCTGGTGTCCTAAAATGAGCTCAAAAAAATGTATGAATGGGGTGAATTAAAAACATCACGGTGTGTAAAAGGCTTTCACAGGAAATCTGCGTCCCGTAGTCATATGTATGTCAAATCATCTGTACAGTTTGAGGATCTTTACTCTTGCTTTCATGGTAGACCCAGAAGTTTCAACACCCGGTCAAGGGTTGAGTATCCATTGGCGGTGAAATCCCACTAAGTGTGAGTGTGTGGCGTGTGTGTGCGTATGTAAAAATAAAATAAAAATAAAATCCGTACGGTTCAATAAGCAAAGCAGGGAATCGAATTGGATTTTTGATGTTTCCTTCCTTGACGGGTGTTTGGATGGGATTGCGTACTTACCCTGCCAGTCCCTGGTCGGTGTACTGTGGGGCCACCCATCACGTACGTGTTTAATCCCATCTATCGATTTTTTTCAACTCAATGAGCAGAAAAATGAGGTAGATGTAACTGGCAGGTGGAGCAAAAACATTAGCGATTCAAGTCCCACTATTAAAGTCTTCTTAAGAACCACTATAAAATTTATTAGCCATCCAACCTTAGATAAAGGGAAAACACAAATATCAGCTTCAATCAAAACTTCTGTGGTTTAAAAAAGTTTTTAACGGTGGGTGGTTGTCACACTGTTCCTTGTGGTGTGATTTATCTGGTCTTTTGATCTGCTTCACTTTTGGGCTCGTGCTAAAATGTTAAAATGTTCTGATCACCCATGAAGAGCATGGATAAAACTTGAACATCACGGTGGGCCAAGAGAGCTTTTGCATCAAAGACCGGGTAGCGTATGCATTCCGATCCCTTTGGTCAGCTGCCTATTCTGACTCATTTGTCTTTTGGAATCATATTGCCTGTGACTGCGGGCACTGATCTGTACAAGACTAATCTATTTATCTGTTTAGAAGGACTGCTGTAGCCGGTAGGAAGTCTAAAAATTAGGCATATACAAAACTTAAAGAGTGCCACACAAACAAAACACTGGGAACCAAAATGTCCACTGATGTTGAAAGTATCCTGACCTGATCATGATGTTTATACTCCAACCAAACCGTTAACCGTTCATAAGGTTATTGTAGATATAAATGACATCCTGATACCAAACTTATGTCACCCCTAAGCATTCCGATGGTTTCGTGTCCTATTCAAGTCTTGCAAAACAGACGGACAAAGTGGATTTGTCATGGACACCTCTGTGGGACCGCACGCAATATGCTCCCTTTGCCTTAATTTGGATGGGAGGTGGATTGGATAGTTATCCTTTGTAGTCACTTCAATGTGAGCTACAACCAACTATATGGGTGAGGCCCTGCCAGTAGGTTTCACCTCAACGAATGCATTGTATATCTAAACTGTCCAGCTATTTTTCCAACTTATTTTTAAGGCATGGTCCCACAAATAAAGCAAGTATAAATTTCAGGTGACCAACACCACTGGGGAAAACATTGGCTATTGATCACTTATCATTAAAAACTTCTTATAGCCCACTGTAATGTTTGTTGATCATCCAACTGTTGATTAGGTTATAAAGATTTTCAATTTCAAGATCCAACCACTGAAATTGAAAATCAATCATTGAATTTGAAATAGGACATTAAATTAAGACTCACATCATCCTATCAAGGGTCAGATCATTAAAACCAACTATTAGATTTCTTATAGATATTTTGAAGGACTCCTAGGATCGTTGATGTTTATTTAAACTAGACCAGAGACTCATAGAATAGTTAAGATCAAGTTTGGAAGATATCCGATAATCCGGATTGTTTATAATTAACAAATAAAATGATTTTCATTAAATTTGGTCCACTTAAACAATGAATCCACTTCATTTTCGGGTCCAGGGTGTAGGAAGACCTGACCAGTCAAATGATCGGGCCTGATCATAGAAACCGACTTCAATCCACCATTGAATCAACTCGCGTGTGCAATAGCGGGTGTGCACTTGATGTGCATCGAACCCATCCACGGGTCAAAGTCAGGTTCGACTTGACGATTTCTAAAAAAGGAGATTTCTCTCCAGTCTTTTTTATTTTATCTGGGAATTTGACCATTCTAGACTCCTTGTATGGCCAAATTCCATAGAAATTCAACCTTTCAAATATTCTGAGGGTAACCTTCTGACAAGCTTATGAAAATTACTTAGACCAAAATGCCCTTGTCCTTAGTTAAGTAATTGTAAAGTTTTTCAGTGAATAAGAGTCTATGTCATATTTAATGTTAAGAAAGTGATGTGTACAGAACCCTTTTTTGTGTGTGGGGAAGGCCCAATGCGTAGGGCCCACACTTATGCATGGGTATAATCCATGCCGTTCATCCTTCTTGATGTGTCATTTTAGGGCTAGGGCCCAAATATTAGCCTGGTCCAAGCTAGTGTGGGCCACATAATAGAAAATAATGTTAATAGTGTCATCCACTATTGATACTTTCCAGGCTCACTGTGATGTTTGTTAGAAGTAAACACTACTCGAGTCCAGACTTTTTGAGCCTACAGCGAACTGACCGACAAGGTGAACGGAACGGATCACCTCATTGTGGGCCTTATGCTATTGTACCAATGGCTATCCATTCATTTGGTAGTAAAGGAAGTGAACATGTAGCAACTGTGAGTCATATAATATGACAACCATGACCCATATAACATGACAACTATGACCAATGACAACTACAACCCATGACAACCATGACCTATATAACATGATACGACCTATGACAACTACGATCTATAATAACCACGGCCCATATAACATGACAACCATGACCCTTGCCACATTACAACTACGACACATATAACATGACAACCATGACCCATGACAATCACGACCCATATAACATAACAACCTCGACCCTTGCCACATTACAACCACGACCCATATAACATGACAACTACGACTTTAATATGTAGCCTTTGATTCATTTTTTGGTACTGCAGGCAGTGAACAAGTAACAGTCCGTACCTTAACACATCGTAACCCCAACCCTTAATATATCACAACCCCTACCCTTAACACATGACAACCACGACAACCTCGACCCATATAAATTGAAAACCTACCATTGAAAACCTTTTAGGGGCCACAATTTTTGGATACAACTCTTTTTTGGCCTATGAAGTTAAATTAAATTCTAAATCCAATAGACGGATTGTTACTTGTTCACTGCCTACACTACCAAAAATGGATCAAAAGTTACATATTAAGGTTGTGGTTGTAATGGAGCAAGGGTTGAGGTGGTGGTTGTCATGTTATATAGGTCGTTGTTGTCATGTTATATAGGTCGTAGTTGTCATGTTATATGGGTTAATAGTTTTCATGTTATATCACTACCAAAAAATAGGGCAACACTGACGGCTAAAAACCGTCGGCAATGACCTTCCCTGACGGCTAAAAGCCGTCGGACGTTCCATTGCTCTCCGACGGATTAAAACCGTCGGCGACTAGCGGCAAAAGCCGTCGGCGTTACTAACAGTAAGACGGGCTTTCCGTCGGCGTTTCTCATTAAATTAAAAAATAATAAAAAAAAAATTAATTGCCTAATCAACACACACATCCAAGAAAAGTCACTTTCCAGACGGATCATTGCTATAATTAATTATTTGATTATTTATCAGACTAGTTGTTCTATCAAACATCTTTATAGGCTCCAAATCACCTGCAAGTAAGTTTTAAGTGTTGTAAATATTACGACCAGCAATTCAACAATGTAATGGAAGTTCCTAACTGAAATATAAATTGATTTATCAAAAAAGAAAAGCGAGAAACTAAATGAAATTCAAGAGAACCCTAGTACAAAAAGAAAATTGCAATATGACCTTCTATTGACCAATGATACACTAAAGTTTGTGTGACTAACCCCAAAGTAGTGAACTACTAGGTACAAGAAAAAACCAGCGTTGACAAACAGTATTAGTATAGGAAACAGAATTATTATAGGATGTGATCAAGAAATAAAGAACAGGTTCAAAGAAGAATACCAGACAGCTAAGAAAAGAAGTGTTTGTTTATATTTTCGTTTGTCCAAAGGCAGTGGACAGATTTATGTTTGATACTCCGACAGAGTATCATGCTTGATACTCATGTGGCACACATTGTTTCAGACTAAACCAAGTAAAATGTGGAATTCACTTTTTCTAACCAGTCCCAAAAATTAGATATGGTGAAAAATCCTAGCCTATGATTGGTGGACGTTTGTTTGTATAAATAGGACCAATGGATAACCATCCAATCAGTTTCCACCAATCTGATCGTCAGATTAGCAAATAAGCAGGAGTTTTTAATCATGACACATCTTTCAAAGAGAAATGAAGCTGTGGTAACACATGAAGAACCACGCTACAACCATCCATACTAACCAATTGCTTTCCCAATTCATCTCTACTATGCAACATAATTCTAACTCAAAGCAATGAGCAATGGATCATTGACTGTGCTAAACATATTCCTTACCGCTTCCTTTAGTTCTTCACCCCATCCTTTATGTGCGTCGAGCCTCTGCTTTAACACCATGTTTAGAAGAAGAAAATCAAGGCAGATATTACAGCATTTTGAAAAAGAACAGAAATTTGGCATCTTTTAATGGCCTTATGGAGAAACTATAAAGCACATCATTTTCACAATACCTAGAAAATAGACAATTATTAAGTGAACAACAACAAAGAATGTTAAAATGTTCTGAAATAATTCTTCAAAGAATATTCATAGAACACATTTTGAAACAAAAGAAAGCCTAATTAATCCAAAAGTAAATTAAGATGAATCTTGTTTGAAAAACATGTGTAATGGTGTTTCAAAAGAGAACTTGTTTTGCCATCTTGGCATCTCGAGATTAGCATAATCTGTGATGATCGGATAAGAAAATTACATTAAACAGATGATTCTGAGAAAAAGGGTAGGAGAACTATAGTGACTGGGAATGTACAGTGCAGTAGGTAGTGCAATGAGTAGATAAAAGATGCTAACAAAATACAAAAGAAAAATAGAATATGATAGGGTGCCACAAAACATAAACATGACAAAATCCAATACAAATCTGTTGAGTAGTGTGTACAGATGATAAGAGAAACTTCAATCAAAACAAAAATCTCATTTAAAGGCGAAACCATACGGAGTAGCAGCAATCAGAAGCATGAGAACTTTGAATGAGGATGCCAACAATCCACTATGCGTTTCATGACGAATCAAGTATAGTAAGCCTGCATGGTAAGCCAGAAAACTATAACACATAAGCACACGGAAGCAAGCTGGTATATGAATAAACGAATGGCCAACTCCAACTGCAAGCACACCCAATAGTTTAGTTTGTAAAGAACGAGTAGCTCTACAACATATTTGTTCAAGCCCATGGATCAATGAAAAGCACTTTGTGCTTCAACAATGATGTCATGGGTTTGAGACGAGCTTTACCTACAAAATCTAAAACATGTTACTTCTCCTCTACCAGTATGAAGCTGCATTAGAATTTCACCTAGGGAGCTTGAAAGAGTAGTAAACAGTCCATGTTTTGTGGATTCTTTGTATTCTGTTTCATAAAAACGGATGATGGACCATCCAACATGGCAGCTTTGAGGCAGCTGCAATCCGTGTCTACAGATGTGATGGGGTAGGAATAGTCAGTCACAAGACAACTATGGACTATGGAATATCATTAGCTGGTAAGAAAAGAACATGAAAGGAAGAAACAAATTATGTAACATGCTTTAAAGCAAGGCTGACTAAAGAAAATATGATTTATGCACAAGGCACAAATGAACAAAACCAAAATCAAAATCAAAACCTTTAAGATGGGATCAAAAAGCAAGCATGTCATTAGAGTTGCCTGTTACTTCCTGTGGAAAGAAAAAGTATATTATAAAAAAACTGAAAGTGATCTAAGAAGGATATTCTTTTGAACTGATGACAATAAAGGCATTTCATACAAAAAATTCATACTGATGGCTCACCTTGGTTGTAGAACATCACTGGTTGGCAAAAGTATCTTCCAATGAGCACTAACTGATTTAGGATCAACTTGACAAAGATCCTTCACACTAAAATGCAGACGGAAAAATGCAGTAATGTCAAAATATTTTGAGACCAATCACCCTAGATAATAATAGTTTTCCACACGTAGCATTACATGTATGCAAAGAGACAACTTCCTTCTCTTCACAGCTAGAATTTGGTAACAGAAAAAGCCCTTTATTAGTTAGGCCATACATGAAGAATATTTGCAATGATGCTACAAAACCTGCTATCTGCAGAAATACATATTTGAAAGGCTAAATGAGAAAACAACACTAGAAACCATGAATTAACTGAAAATAAAGCTCTAAAGACTAATCTGTATAGAAGTCAGGAGATTACATGCTCCGATATGGAACCTTTTGGAACCAAATGGAGACAATTCAGAAGAGAGGTATAAAACCTGCCAAAGAAATGTCTGTTTAGTGTTGATACTAATTCCGGGAACTTTACAAGCAACCAAGCGATTAACGAAGTACCTGGACATGATATAAGCAGGCCCTTCGATGCCACAACATCCATCACTTTCCTCAAAACCTAGTTCACCATACACAAATTTAATATATATTTTTGAGAATTCACACAACATTCAAAAGAATATGCAATTATGCACACCTCAAGTGTAGATCGCCACATATCCCCTGATATTAAGAAGGAAGTTTCATGCACAAACACTCGAAAAATTTCGTCAAAGAATTCTGTAAGGCTCAAGTGTATTTGTGGATGTCATGGTGTATAGAACAGCCCCTCTACATGATGGCTCAGGTCTACTCCATGAGATGAACCTGACCATCTGATTGGACACCATTAAAAGAGGACCATTTGTTGCAATTGTCCATTTTCATTGGATGGCTAGGTTCATCTTTTATGAGATGGCCTACTAAATGATGGGTCCCACCAGTTGAACAGCCTAGGTTAACGCAATGAAGGCCCTGCTGTTACCATTGCTTGGTCGAACAAAAGAATGCGAGTTCTTTTGAAATGCATCATGAAATATCTCAGAAGCGAAGAACTCAAAATGCAGTAAATGTTCATACACAAACAGAATGCAAAACAAATTGAAATCTGACCTTTCGACTTTCACTCCGGACACCGGATCCAACTCGTTCAATGAGATGCTTGTTTGTGTTCTTTTGTAGAATTCGAATCCAAGTTCTCTTGCTCCAATACACATACTTAACTATCACACAGGTTATTCATCATTTTTCAAAAAATGGAGAACATATGTCATGATTTAACCTTGTCATATGAAAACTATATGTCCTTATTTTCTCGTCACTGATTTAAAAATCGAACTCCAATTGATTTTTTGTCCTACCATGACTGAAACCTGAATGATACGCTCTTGGGAAAGTAACAACAAACTTGCTGGCATTTTGCACCAATCTCTGATTGATGATAACCAAGTAAGCAAAGAAGCAAGCCACATTCGTGATATTAGCTAAAGAAGAATTTCCTATGCATATTGGGGGATTGAACTCCATTAGCTAAAAAAGGGATTCCAATAACCTTTAAAAAATAAAAATTGTTATCTATTGAAAATTTCTATCCATTTGAACTTTTTTTTCTCTTTTTTTTTAAGGACTTCAAAAACCCTAATCATATCCTCATGATTAAAGTGAACAAATGCAAGCTAAGACATGAGTAGCTTGACCCAACAAGCAAACAATTAAAATAACCAACAGCCTGCAGGAAAATAATAATAAGGAACACAAGAAACTACCAAAAATGTTAACCTTCCTCCTTACAGCCAGTCAAACCAAAAAGCATACAAAGGATGAACTAAGAATATGAACTGTTTATCCATTAAACTCACCTGCATCCTTAATTACAAGTAAAAAACTTAAACAGAAAACTGACCAAAAAAAGGACTTGAAAGAAACAGGTAATGCTCCAATTAACGATCTTAACAATTAACAGAATATCTCAAAAATGGGAAAAATAAGCACATCCACCAAAATACAGCCAAATCACATTGGCAGTTTGACATAAACACTACTCTTTAAAAATTTTGAATACAAGAAACAACTGCTTATTAGTCAAAGGAGAAAACTTGCCATAGAATTACGAAAGAGATATTCAAATGCAGAACATAGAAGATTTGACTTCCTAGCCCCGACCATAAGCAAGATCTTAGAACAGACCATATCCTTACAAAACCAAATATTCAAAAACAGGACAGTGCTAACCGAGTAGGATGTAGAGGATCCTGCAATTAAAAGTGGCAGGCCATTGTTTTAAATTGTCAGTTTTATATCAAAAAGGCCATTTTAGCATAGAGTTGTTGCTTACCATTAGTAGTGGCAGGCTGAAATAGAATATCATCCATAGACTCTGAGCCAGAAAAGGCTGATGCTTCCTGAAAGCAAAAAAAAAAAAAAACTTGTATAAATAATGTTAGTAGCGTGGATGACTGTATTACAAAAACATTTTTTTTTTAATAAATAACAATGTTATTGGTGTAAAGATTATAGTCAACTGCTTGACTCATCCTCATGTAAACATTTCTTTGGTTGTTGCAGTTCATGGCCAGAAATTAGAAATACTTGACATTATTTCTGTTGCGCAGCACGCCAACAACATAGTGAACCGAGATCCAATCTCAAGTCTCACCCACAAACGATAAACAGAAAGAAATATAAACTAGAAATGAATAAAAACATTCAAACAAACCACGAGACAAAATATACGTGGAAAAACCCCAAACTATGGTAAAAAACCACGGATGCAAACTTCCACTATGAAGAACGAAGATTACAAGGCAATATACTAACCTCTCCCTCGGAGATACAGAGAAAACCCTTTTCCCACACCTTAGAATAGTTCCCCAATATTCACCTTAACCCTAGAATAGCCCTAGGGACCCCAATTTATAGTTTTGGCAACTTCCCTTTTGCATCCCAGTTGCGAAAGCACTTGCGACACGAAATCCACCAAACTCCTTTCCACATCCCAGTTGCGAAAGGACTTGCGACATGAAATCCGCGAAACTCCTTTCTGTATCCCAGTTGCGACAGGACTTGCGACACGAAATCCGCACAACCTCGACTGGTAGTGGGCGGCCCCAGATGTGGCTCCACTTCTTAACAATCTCCCACTTGGAAACATTTGTCTTCTTCATCCGGAGTGCACCACCTCCCCGTCTTCAAGCCTGAAGACCAATTAAAGCTGAACAGAGCTTCAGCTTCTCCCTTGTGTGACCGCCTTGGTCAGCATATCCGCAGGATTCTCACTTGTATGAATCTTCTCCAGAGCAATCGATTCATCTTCCAGTAACGAACGTATGAAGTGATATCTGATGGTAATATGCTTGGTCCTTGAATGGAAGACTGAATTCTTAGCCAAGTGTATTGCACTCTAACTGTCACTGTACAGCTTGCAATCTGCTTGCTTCTTACCCAACTCTTCCATAAAACCCTGCATCCACACCATCTCATTGCATGCTTCTGTAGCCGCAACATATTCTGCTTCTGTCATACTGATAGATACTATCTTCTGTAACTGAGAGACCCAACTGACTGCAGCACTTCTCGGAGTAAAGACATAACCTGTAGTACTTCTTCTGCTGTCGATATCTCCTGCCAAATCTGAATCTAGGTAGCCTTGTAGCTTGATTTCCGATCCACCATAACATAGCCCTACATCCTTAATACCTACCAAGTATCTAAGAATCCACTTCACAGCTTCCCAATGTTCCTTCCCGGGATTGTTCATGAACCTGCTAACAACTCTCACTGCTTGAGCAATGTCTGGCCTCGTGCTCACCATAGCATACATGAGACTCCCTATAGCTGACGCATATGGGACTTTAGCCATGTAATCTCATTCCTCCTGCCTCTTTGCCCCTTGCTCCTTAGATAGCTTGAAGTGGTTGGCTAATGGAGTGCTTACCGGCTTAGCACCTCCCATATTGAATCGATCAAGTACCTTGGCTATGTACTTTGCCTCTGACAACATTAGTTTCTTATTTTCTCTGTCACGCTTTATCCTCATGCCTAGGATTTGTTTTGCAACTCCTAAATCCTTCATGACAAATTCTCTAGACAGTTGTCTTTTGATATCTGAGATGTCCTTCATGCTTGAACCGGCCACAAGCATATCTTGTTATGAAGAACTTTCTTACCCTTTGGTAGAGTGACTAGCTCCCATGTACGATTAGACTCAAAAGAGTCCATCTCCTCATCCATGGCCTGCTCCCACTTAACCCGTGTATCTGATTGTAATGCCTCTTCAAAACACTCTGGTTCACCATTATTTGTCAGTAGTAGATAATATAAGGAGGGTGAGTATCGGATCTTGGGTCTCCTCCCCCGAGTAGACCTCCTCAATATCGATGTCTATAGTCCTGCCTCATAATGCTCATGTGCATGATCATCCTGTGGCACTGTAACACCCGTGTCCGATAACTCTTCTAACTCTACAAATTCTTTCTCCTCAGCCTTATTTTCATGCAGTCTTTATACATCACTTTTTCATTGAAGACTACATCCTTGCTTCTGATGATTTTTCTGTTTTCTACATCCCAAAATCAAGTTGCCCGTAGCCTATAACGTGCACCTCGCATCTAGCTTGTTTCTGTGCTTTGCATCAATGTGAACGTATGAAGTGCAACCGAACACTCTGAGATGTGCTAGGTTCACTTCTTTCCCATTCCACGTTTCTTCTGGTAGCTCACCATCCAATGGTGCTGAGGAACTTCTATTAATGAGATATGCGGCAGTATTTACAGCATCCGCCCAAAAAGTCTTGGGTTAATGCGCTCAGCCACACTATTCTGTTATGGTGTCCCTGGTAGCTAACCATGCATGTAACCTCATGCTCCTAGCGCGCTCAAGGATGGTCCTGTTAATGCGCTCAGCCACACTATTCTGCTATGGTGTCCCTGGAATCGTTTTCTGATGTTTGATTCCATTTGCTGCACAATACTCCTCAAACCTCTTATCACAATACTCTCCCTCATTATCAGATCTGAGACACTTTACTGTTTTACCTGTCTCATTTTCTACCATGACTTTCCACTTTTTAAATACATCAAATACATCAGATTTATGCTTTAAGAAATAGACCCACAGTTTTCTACTAGCATCATCAATAAAGGAAACAAAATAACGTGAGCCACCGAGAAATGATACCTGTGCCAGTCCCCACACATCAGTGTGTACAAGCTCCAACAGATGTATCTTTGGAGCACGTCCTGTTTTCTTAAAACTTATCCTTTTCTGCTTACCATACACGCAGTCCTCGCAGAATTCCAAGTTAATAGACTTCAACCCTGGTATCTTCCTTTTTGACAATAACACTTTCATTCCCTTTTCGCTCATATGTCCCAACCTTTGATGTCATAACTGCCCATTCACTCCAGTTGATGCGACTGTGAGTGAACAATACGATCCTGAAGTCACGTACAAAGTACATTCCTTCTTGCCTCGAGATATCACCAAGGCACCTTTTGTGATCTTCCATGAATCACTGGTGAATGTCGTCACATAACCGGTATCGGCCAACTGCCCCACTGAAATCAAGTTACGTTTCAAACTCGGTACATGTCTGACATCCTTCAATTTCAAAGTTGTTCCGTCTTTTTGACTTATCTGAACATCTCCCTTTCCAACAATGCTGCACGGCTCATCATCACCCAGGTATACTCTCTCAAAGTTACCTGACACATAATTACGCAAAACTCCCTTGCATGAAGTGGCATGAAACGAAGCACCTGAGTCTATAACCTAAGACTCATTCCTCGCATTAAGAGACAAGATCAACGCCTCTGTGTCACTCTCCTCAGATAGATTCACTGAATCCTTCTCACCTTGAGAGCTTCCTTCTTGTTTCTTAAGCGTCCTGCAATCACGTTTCATGTGCCCCTTCTTGCCACAATGCCAACACCCGTCTTTGTCTTTCGGTCCCTTGGACTTCTTCCTCGACTTAGAACGCTCGTGTTTATTGCCTCCTTTGTTCAACAATCTTCCTCTTCCTTCAACGTTTAGAGCATTCCCTGAATCCCCTGAAACACCCGATGCCTTCCTTCTAGATTCTTCGTTGAGAATTAGACCGGTCACATCATCAGTCGACCCTGAAGAATTGCTCACAGCAATCACCAAACGATCCCAACTGTCTGGTAAACTGGATAAGATCAATAACGCTCTGACCTCATCATCAAAAACAATGCCAACGGATTCCAACTGGCTCGTGACTGTATTGAACTCGTTTAGATGTTCAGCCACGCTCCCACCATCTGACATATTCATGTTGAATAGCTATTTCATAAGATGAACCTTGTTGAATGCTGAGGGCTTTTTATACATGGTGGCTAAGGCTTCCATTAATTCTTTTATAGTTTTCACCTTGAATATATTGAAGGGGACGCTCTTAGACAAAGAAAGTCGGATCGTTCCTAAAGCCTTCCTATCTAGTAAAAATCATTCATCATTTGTCATTTTTTCTGGTTTCTTCTCTTTTCCTCCTAGAGGAATGTAGAGGTCCTTCTGATACAGATAATCCTCTATCTGCATCTTCTAGAAGGCAAAGTTTGAACCATCAAACTTCTCAATTCTAGTTTTTTCATCTTCCGCCATCGCTCTCAATAAAACTAAACCATTAGCTCTGATACCAGTTGTTGCGCAGCACGCCAACAACGTAGTGAACCGAGATCCAATCTCAAGTCTCACCCACAAATGATAAACAGGAAAAAATATAAACTAGAAATGAATAAAAGCATTCAAACAAACCACGAGACAAAATATACATGGAAAAACCCCAAACTAGGGTAAAAAACCATGGATGCAAACTTCCACTATGAAGAACGAAGATTTTAAGGCAATATATTAACCTCTCCCTTGGAGATACAGAGAAAACCCTTTTCCCACACCTTAGAATAGTTCCCCAATATTCACCTTAACCCTAGAATAGCCCTAGGGACCCCAATTTATAGTTTTAGCAACTTTCCTTTCGCATCCCAGTTGCGAAAGGACTTGCGACACGAAATCCGCAAAACTCCTTTCCACATCCCAGTTGCGAAAAGACTTGCGACACGAAATCCGTGAAACTCCTTTTTGTATCCCAGTTGCGAAAGGACTTGCGACACAAAATCCGCGCAACCTCGACTGGTAGTGGGCGGCCCCAGATGTGGCTCCACTTCTCAACAATTTCTAAGGAAATAAATGCAAGTAGCATAACATAAAATTCTTAAAAAACCCTCCAAAATGCTTTGTACAGACTGTCAAATGTACTAACCCGAACTCTTTTGTTACGAGCATATTGCAATGTCCCATCAAAGTTGTTTTCACTAAACTGCGATAAGATATCAATAGATAAGAAACTCCAATATTTATACTCCAATCTTCACAAACGAATCCAAAATCTTTCACTTGACCAAGTTAGTCATGGAAAATAAAATTTTCTTCCAAAAACAAAAAGGCCCAGTTTGGTAGACACCTAAAAATGAGCTCACCTCATTTTGTTTAACAGTAATTATGTATTAGAGACTTTGATCTCTAATATAGTGTTCACGATGAATTCGAGATCAAGATTTCTAATACATAATTATTGTTAACTAAAATGAGGTAAACTCCTTTCTAGGCATCTACCAAATAGGGCCATAGAATGCTTTTATCTGTAACATTTACATATGAACAATAGATATATAGATGGCATCCAAAGCTCTATAAACTGATGTGTATTGTGGATATATAGTTAGGTTGAAACCATTCTGCTAGACAAGCGTTAATCCTCTTCATCAAAATTTAAGCATTACTTAATAAAAAGCACTTTCAGTCAAGAGGGCTATATACATTCCACCTAAAGAAACTGTGATAACTCAAGCATCTAGTGCTGCTTTATGCAACAATGGCAATAGCAATTCTGTCATAGCAACGGTTCCCGACAACAATGGCAATAACACCTAAAGAACATAGAGTATTCAAGAAGCCCTTTTGAAACAAATGAGAGGTCGGTAAATCAGTATAATTAAATAGTAGAACATATTACAAATGCCCACTTCTATGATTTTCTTTTATGATTCAATGATTCAGATATGCTAATTATACCTCAATAATATTAATGGTGAAGTTGACCACGGACAATAAGCTCTACCAGCAACATAGGCTTCTCCTTCGATATTCAAATGCTCGAATCGGACTTCGACTGTGAGAACCTCGATTTCGGCTCTGATCAAACATTTGAGAAAGACCCATTAACAATCTGTCAGCAAAAAGGCTACAGAAGGTTTGATAGAAAAAAGAATAAAAGAAAAAAATAATAGTAATAAAGAGGAAGATAGAGGAGCTTACCGGTCGATTCAGTCTTTGAGCTTTAACAGGAATTTCTCATTGCACTCCTCTGTAACTCTAATCAGTCTCTCCAACCAGTTTCGAAGTCCATCTCTAGCTGCAATCGAGGGCAGCAGCTGGCCTCCCCTTCCCCATCGTCATCCTCCATTAAAATCAGAGTTTCGAGGCCCATCTCCTGCTGCAATCAAGGGTAGTCACCGGTCCCCCCTTTCTCCATCTCTGATTGGGTGAAGCAGAATCCTCGTCCATTGCAGCCACCACTTGTGCAGCGCCCCTCTGCTCCGCCTCTGATCTGTCATCCTTCTTAAATACGGTAGCCACAGCAGCGCCACAATACCAACACCAGAAATGCTCTAACCTTCCAATGTCCGTAGATTCCACTGGCGTCACTCCAGCCAAAACTCTAAAAATGGAGAGAGAGAGAGAGAGAGAGAGAGAGAGAGAGAGAGAGGTCTGGATTTAGGGGAGTTCTCGATTTTGGGGGGAAGCGGTTTAGCTGATGTACCAAACACTAGCGATATAGCTGGTGCAATGAAGTCAGCATGTTCTGTGGGTCCATCATGAGGTATTTGTTATATCCAAACCGTCCATCCATATGAAGAACTTTTATTAAGGCTTGTTACGAAAAATAAGACAGATCTAAAAATAAATCGGACGACGCTGTAAAAAGCAGTGGGGGATTAAACGTCTACCATTGAAACCCTTTTTGGGGTTACAGAAGTTTTGGATCAATATGATAACTTTTTTTTTCCTCTTCATCGAGGTCTTTTTGAATATGTGAACATATATGATGGAAAATAAACGTTACAGTGGGCCCTACGAATATTTTAACGGTGAATATCATTACCCCTCTGCTATTTTTGGTGTGGTCTAGTTGACATTTAGATATGATTCATTTTTTTGGCTCATGCACTAAAATGATATAAAAAAACTGGATGAACGGTGTGGATATAATAAGTACATTATTTTGGGGGGCTATGCAACTTTGATCTCCTTTGAACCGTTCGTACAACGAGGAGCTCGAGGAGCGTGTGCGCTCGTCTTTGCACGACACGTATCTACGCCAGATATATAGCTTTGTGTGGTACGGCAGCCTATCCGCGTCCACTGGGGGAGAGACGGATTGAAAGGGAAACGGGTCGGCTACTCCCGTGCCATCTTCCAATGGCTGGTGGCGGTGCACCTTGAGCCCCACCATGATGTATGAGTTTCATCCATGCCGTCCATCTATTTTTTAGGTCATTTTATGGTGTAAAACCAAAAATGAGGTATAACCCAATCTTAAGTGGACCACATTACAGTAAACAGTGCTGAATGAGCGTCGACTACTAAAAACCTTTTGGAGGCCATAAAAGTTTTGGATCAAGCTGATTTTTGTTTTTCTCCCTTCATCCGGGACAGTATGACCTAATCAACTGATTGGATTTCAAATAAATAGTACAGTGGGCCTTATGAGGATTTTAATGGTGCACATCCAATCACTATTGTTTTCGTGTAGTGTGGTCCACCTGAGATTTATATCCCTCTCATTTTTTTAAATTAAGCCCTAAAATGGATTAACAGAGTGAATGAAACACATAAATCATGATAGGGCCCACAAATCACCGACCATCAACCACCAGGCTGATGGCAGGGGAGTAGCCAATCCGTTTCCGATTTAAAGGGGTGGAAACTGACTGCGTCCTACCCCCGCCCGGACAATGTTCAGTCCAGGCAGAGCTCTGTGGGGCCCACCTTGATGTAAGGGTTTTATCCACTCCGTTCATCCCTTTTCTCGGATCATTCTACAGCATCATATTAAAAATGAAGCAGGTCCACAGTTCTAGTGGGCCACACCAAAAGGAAGCAGCAGAGGTAATGACACCCTAAGTCGAAACTTTTCGAAGGGCTACCGTGATGTTATTTTACCATCCAAACTATTCGCAAGGTCACGTAGAATTGGATGAAATGAAAACACAAATATCAGTCTGATCCAAAACTTCCGCAGCTCCAAAGAAATTTTTAACGGTGAACGTTCAATCCCCACTTTGTAGTCTTCTTAAGAATTAGTTCCACCTAATTTTGGGTACACAGGTTAAAATGATATGTAAATATAGATAGATGGTATGGATGAAACCCTTACATCAAGGTGGGCCCTACAAAGCCTTGTACAGGTGAATCTTTGTACAGGTGGGGTAAGACGTAATCCGCTTGGAAACCATTTGGCTCCTGACGCTGCCACTAGCCAGGTGAGCAGTGGCCGGTGCACTGTGGGCCTCACCATGATGTATATGCTTTATCTACGCCATCTACCCATTTTTCAAGATCATTTAGGGCTTGATCCAAGAACTGAACCAGATCTAAATCTAAGTGCACCACATCAAAGGAAAACTGCTTAAATGTCCATTAAAAATGTAGCCATTGGCGATGCTGACGGCTAAAAGCTGTCGAGGAAACCATTACACAGCCGTCGGCATTGGTCATTTTTTGGTAGTGTATGGATCATGGTTGTAATGTTATATGGGTCGCGGTTGTTACATGTTCACTTTCTTTACTACTAAATCAAAAGATAGCTATTGATATAATAGCCTAAGGCCCATAATGGAATGATCTGTTCCATCCACCTTGTCGGCCAGCTCGCCGTAGGCCCAAAAAGTCCTGATTTGAGCAATGTCCACTTATAACAAGCATCACAGTGGTTTGAAAAGTTTCAATAATGGATGCTAATGTCACCATTATTTTCTATTATGTGGCCCACATGACCTCTGGATCAAGTTGATATTTGGGCCTTAGCCCTAAGATGACATGGCAAAAAGGATGGGCAAGCGTGGATTATACACATCAATGTGGGCCCCACAAGTTGGAAATGCTGAATCCTAACCTAGGCAGGTAGATTGGCCCTGATTAAACATGTGTTGTCCAATGTCCTTATCCACATGCTCATAGTAACGAAACTTCCCGCCAACCTCTTGGGTGAACTTGAATGAGCTTTCATAGATTTTTCCTAGAGATAGGATGGGACTAAAAAATGTTGTCATTGGCGGAGATGGAAGAAGATTTCTCTCCCTAAATCTGATGGTTTGGCTGAGAAATCTCAAGTCGGTGATGAAGGCCCTACGCATGAAGATGTCATGGACTATTCACTTTAGGGGAGATTTCAACTGCTAGATCAAGTTCATGAAAGTAAAGTATGTTAGAGATTTGCAGCTAGTGGGAGCAGCCAGCTAAATCTCATTTGCCTCGCCAATCTGGAAAAAGATATGCAAATTGAACCCTGATGTTGCTGCCCGCACATGCTAGCTAGTCAGCTAGGGGGATTGTGACTTTTAGAAGGAAGATTGGACAGGTTTGGGCCCCCTCAACGCGTGGAAACTGCAACCCTCTACATCGTCCCTTCTTCCCGCCAAGGTCAGCGACATGATTAGGCCTACCAACTGGTTGTCACTGACCCAAGTGATGCATCTCCTCCTACAAGTAGTGCTCGACCACATTTTTTATGAGGGTATATGTACTTTTGCAGCCGCCGATAAATATATCCGATTGGGCTCCGCCTTGAGCGAACTCACTGTTGGGCTAGTTTGGCAATGCATCAGATCTTGTGGGGATAGGAAAGCGTGGTCCAAGTGGGTGTGGCACAAATCTCCCCCCAAAACTCTCATTGTTTAATTGGGAGATCATCCACAATGCGGTCTCAGTGGATGCCAAAATTCAGAGCAAAAGAGTCTGCATCGCTTCAATGTTTGCCTGTTGTGCTCCAGCTGCTACGCCCCAAATCAAAACAGTCGATCATGTTTTCTCCTTAGGTGTCACGGCTCAACAGGTTTGGGTACATTATGGAAGACTCTTTAACATCCAGAGGCATACTACCTCTATGACAATCGGTAGGGCCAGTACATGGTGGGCAACCCCAACATCTATAGGTAGATTTTTTCTCCTAAGGGGCCTCATTCTTGCCTTCATATTTTGGGAGCTATGGAAGGCCACTGCTTCGATGGCTCTAAGATTCACATCGCTAGGGTCATCTCAAACATCACCCGCTGGATTTCCCTAATCGATCCCCTCTTTCCATTGCCCAAGTCCCCTAAACTATCAACAATGATAACTCTCAACGCCTTAGGGATTGACAGACCTACACCCATCCTGGTCGGGTTTCAAGTCGTCAAATGGGTTAAACCCCATCATGAATGGCTCAAAATCAATGTAGATGGATTAGAGTTGGGCAACTCGGACCCCTTACGAGGTGGTGGAGTTGGAAGGAATACCGCAGGTGATTTCCACTTTGCCTTCTCCTCTAGATATGGCTTCAGTTCCAATACGAGGGTAGAGATCAAAGTGATACTTGATAGCCTCAATGAGTGTGCGAGGCTTGGTTTCACTGAGGTAGAGGTGGCGAGTGATTCAAAATTAGTGGTCTCAGCCCTCTCTAAACAATATCTTTGCATGTGGTCCATGTGGTATTGGAAGAATAGAATCAACTTTCTTATGCACAATATGGAAGTTGGCATTGCCCACGCCCATATGCAAGCCAACTTGGTTGCGGATGGCCTAGCCCGGTTAGGGAGTGATGGGCAACAAAACTGGCTATTCCGTTCGCTGGGAGAACTCCCCCCTTCCATTTGTGGTCTGTTGTACCTAGATAGAGTTGGCATAGGCAACCTATTGAAAGCATAATGAGTGTGGATCCTCTGTTCCGTAGAAACAACGAGCAGCTGAATCTAATATTATCATTTGTCCATGTCACTGTAAGTGCCAAATCACCATTTTTAAAATATATTTAAAAAACTACATTTCATGGAAAGTCTAACGCCATTAGACAGTTTCGTTTGGAAATTGGATTGCATACCGATTATAGTACCATCTTGCTCTTATCGTACTGAGTAAACTCAGTTGGGCCCACCTTGTATGTATGCGATCTATCCAGGTCGTCCATCCATTTTTCCATCTAATTTAAGGGGTTGAGCCCAAAATTGAAGTATATCCAAATATCAAGCAGATCATGCAACTGTAAACAGTGGGGATAATGATTTCCACCATTGAAACTTTGTTAGGCCCCATAGTGGTGTTTATTTGTCATCCAACCTGTTCATAAGATCATGCAGGCATAGATGAAGAGAAAACACAAATATAAGCTTGATCCAAAACTTTTGTAGCCCCCGAGAAATTTTTAACGTAAACGTTCAATTAATTGTTTCCTAAGGTGTGGTCCATTTGAACCTTCTATATACTTCATTTTTTGTCTCAAGCCTTAAATTTATTTGGTAAAATTGATGGACGGAGCATAAAATACATAAATCACAGTGGACCTCACGGAGTTTACTCGGTACACTAATGTTAGTGAGTTACTCACTACACAGTGAACTTCCTTCCATTTGGGGATTTGGCACACGAGTTACTCACTACACAATCAGCTTCCTTCCATTTGGGGATTTGGCACACAGGTTTAGTAGCAAGCATGGGTTGAGAAGCGAGACTCACTACTAAAGTGACATCACGTAGTTATGTCGGTCCCACCATGATGTATGTTTTGTATGCACACCGTCCATCCATTTGGAGAGATCATTTTAGGGCATGAGCCAAAGAATGAATTAAATCCAAAACTCGAGTGGACCCCATCACAAAAAATAGTGAAGAGAGTACGCTCACAATAAAAAACTTCCAAGGGCCACAAAAGTTTCCGAGCAAGTTGATATTTGTGTTTTCGCTTCTTTAATATCTATGTTAACTTATGAATAGGTTAGATCTCAAATAAAAATCATGGTGGACCTTAGGAAGGCTTTAACGGTGGACGTTACTCTCCTCATTATTTTCTATGATGGGGTTCACCCCGGCTTTGGATCTACCTCATTCTTTTGATCATTCCCTAAAATGGTCTCTCCAAATGGATGGATAGTGTGGATATAACACATACATCATGGTGGGCCCCAAAACTTGGTGGCGTCACTTCAGTAGCAAGTCTAGCTACTCAACGTGTCGGTAGCTAATCCACCTCCAATTTCTTTCTTCTAAAATTTAATTAGGCCATGTCATCCCATGATAATTTTATAAGATTAAAAAATTACAAAATCTGCTTGATTATTAATGAGTAATTGCGACTCAGATGAGTGATTAGGAACTTTGTGGCCTCACATTGATCTATGTGTTGTATATCTACTCCATCCATCCAATATTATTTTAAGCGACCCTTATGATCGGGTTAGATCCGGATTAGTGATGTCCATAGGATCTTGGACTCAGTCGAGGTCAAGTTCGGGTGGCCTCACATTGATCTATGCATTGTATATCTACTCCATCCATGATCGTTTTTTTATCTGTTTATCCATTACCCATTTTAAGATAAGCATCTGATCCCAATCGTTACTTGTGATCCTCTCGGATCGGGTCGGTGATTCAGTCCGAAGTTCGAAAGTGAGTTCGTGCCAAAAGTTTGATTAGTCGGCCCAGACTGGTCGAATCGACTCGGATTCGGGTTAGACGTGTATGATCGTATTTAATTTGTATAAAATGTTTTATTTTATGTTTTGTACAATATATGTAAATGTGTAAAGTCGAGTAGTTATATTTTTTGTGAGAGTCTATAGTTCAACTATCTAAAGTCGTTGATCGAGGGCCCCCCATAACTCGCGGATTGTCAAAGCCCTTCGACTTGTAAGATGCCCACCTCTAACCATGATGGTTGAACTCGAAGGTTCAAGGGCCCAAACTCGGCCCAAATTTTTTTATCCACACTGTTTATCCATTTTGCCCACTTACATCAGGGCATGAGTCTAAAAATAAATAGATCAATATCTCGATTAGACCACACCATAGAAAAAGTGGTGATTGAACACATACCATAATAAACTTCGTAGAACCTAGCTAATGTAATGTTTATTTTCCATCTAACCAACTGATAACGTAACAAAGACATGGATGAAGAGAAATACAAATATCAGTTTGATCCAAAACTTTTGTAGCCCCCAATAAGTTTTTAAGCTTCTAATCATCCATGTTTCTTGTGGAGTGGTCCACTTGAGATTTAGATCTTCCTCAATTTTGTGCTCATGAACTACAATGATTGTAAAAATGGATGGATGGTGTGGATAAAATACATACATCATGGTGGAGTTAATAGAGCTATTCCAATAACACACAATACTATAGTTTGTGGTATATGCTACCAGTGTCCCCTTTGTCAAAACCACTTGTATGAGTAAATAGTCAGTGGCTCAGGTGGGCCATACTATAAAGTTTTCTAAAAAAAATAACCTGAACCACAAGGTTTATCACACCATTTTAGGCCACAGGCAAAAAAAAATCAATTCTATTTATAATTCAGGTTGACCACATGATTGTAAACAGTGTATAGACAATCCTCGCCTTCCAAATTATATCCATTTGTCTAGCCCAAGTGATTCATGTATTGGTATGATTTTTGGCAAAAAAAAAAAAATTTAATTATTTTTTTATAATAATCTAATTGTTGAAGTGGATTTTAATGTAAGTATAAATTGTTTCTTTTAGCTCATATCTCTAGGCTCAATATGAGACTTACTAACCAATAGTTATTGTGGATATTACATAAAATGTAAGTATCAAATATATATACAAATATATATATAATATATATATTATATATATATATATATATATATATATATATATATATATATATATATATATATATATATATAATGGGGCATGACTCTTAATTTTTCCAGGGTCTACTACAATGTTTATATAATATCCACTATAACCATTGGCTATTAAGTCCTATATTGAGCCTAGAGATATGCACAAAAGAAAATAGTTGGGAGAGAGATGTACACCCTTTATTTTAAAGGGTCAAACATTATACTTGTATCAAAATCCACTTCAACAACTAGATTATTAAAAAATAAAAATAAAAGCATTTTACCAAAAATCATACTGATACATGAATCACTTAGGCCAGACTAATGAAAACAATTTGGAAGGCGAGGATTGCCTATACATTGTTTATAATCATGTGGTCAACCTAAATTATAGATAGAACTGATTTTATCGGCCTTTGGCCTAAAATGGGGTGACTCACCTTGTGGTCTAGGTTAATTTTCCAGAAAACATCACAGTTTAGCCCACCTGATCCACTGACTATTTGCTCATATTAGTGGCTTTGACAAAGGGGACACTAGTAGCATATACCACCAACTGCAGTACTGTGTGTTATTGGAAAAGCTCTATTGACACCACCATGATGTATGTATTTTATCTATGTCGTCTATCCATTTTACAAATCATTGTAGTTCATGAGCACAAAATTAAGATCCAAATCTCAGGTGGACCACACCACAAGAAACATTGGTGATTAGAAGATTAAAGACTTATTTATTGGGGGCTACAAAAATGTTGGATCAAGCTGATATTTATATTTTCTCTTCATCCATGTCTTTAGGACGTTATCAGTTGGTTAGATGGAAAATAAACATTACATTGGTCTCTACAAAGTTTATAATAGTATGTGTTCAATCACCACTTTTTATATGGTGTGGTCCACTTGAGATATCGATCTATATATTTTTAGACTCATGCCCTGATGTAAGTAGGAAAAATGGATAAACAGTGTGAATAAAAAATAACCATCATGATTAGAGGTGGGCATTGAGTCGATTCAAACTGAGTTAGGGCTCACCTAACTCGATTTGGTTTTGAAATAGGCCTGACTAAAACTCGACTTGACTCGGTACAGAGTCCAGCATGCCTAACCCGATCTGAGTCCGGGTCTGTCTTAGATTAATCCGAACTGAATCTGACTCGAGCACAAGTACTGATTCGATTCGAGTCTTAAAATAATATGCGAAAACGGATGGATGGAGTAGATATGCAACACATAGATCAAAGTGGGCCCACGGTGAGGATCCTACGGACATCACTCATCTTGAGTCGTAGCTAATATTCCTTACTAATCGAGCAGATTTTATAAATATTTTTTTATCTTATAAAATTACCATGAGATGACATCGCCTAATTAAATTTTAAAAGATAGAAATTGGAGGCAGATTAACTACTGACACGTTGAGTAGCTAGACTCGCTATTGAAGTGATGCCACCAAGTTCTGTGGGGCCCACCATGATGTATGTGTTGTATCCACATTGTCCATCCATTTGGAGAGATCATTCTAGGGCATGATCAAAAGAATGAGGTAAATCCAAAGCTAGAATGAACCCCACTATAGAAAATAGTGAGGAGAGTGACGTCCACCGTCGAAGCCTTCCTAAGGTCCACCGTGATTTTTATTTGAGATCTAACCTATTCATAAGTTAACACATATATTAAAGAAGCGGAAACACAAATATCAGCTTGAACGAAAACTTTTGTGGCCCTTAGAAGTTTTTTAATAGTGAGCATACTCTCTTCACTGTTTTATGTGGTGGGTTCCACTCGAGTTTTGGATCCGATTCATTCTCTGTCTCATGCCCTAAAATGATCTCTCCAAATGGATGGACGATGTGGATATAGAACATACATCATGGTGGTACCGACATAAATACGTGACATCACTTTAGCAGTGAGTCTTGCTACTCAACCTGTGCGCTGAATCCTCAAATGAAACCTTAAAGTTAACACAGTCATTGAAGAAGGGAAAGCACAAATATCAGCTTGATGGAAAACTTTTGACCTGTAGAAGTTTCTAATGATGGGCGTGACTCTCTCCACTGTTTTCTGTGGTGGGGTCCACTCGAGTTTTGGATCTGATTTATTCTATGGCTCATGCCCTAAAATGATCTCTCCAAATGGATGGATGGTGTGGATACAAAACATACATTATATATGGTGGGACCTATGTAACTAGGAGACGCCACTTTAGTAGCGAGTCTTGCTACTCAACCGGTGCTCTGAATCTCCAAATGGAAGGAAGCATATCGTAGTGAGTAACTCACTATGCTAACGTACTAAGTAAACTCTGTGGGGTCCACCATGATTTATGTATTTTATCGGCTCCATCCATCAATTTTTCCAGTTGAGACCAAAAATGAAGCATATACAATGTTCAAATGGACCACACCATAGGATGCAGTTGAATTGAACGTTTACCCGTTGAAAATTTCTCGGGGCTACGTACAAAAGTTTTGGATCAAGTTCATATTTGTATTTTCTCTTCATCCATGCCTGGATGATATAGACAGGTTGGATGACAAATAAACATCACTGTGGGGCCTTAGCAAGGTTTCAACGGTGGAAATCATTATCCCCACTGTTTATAGTGGCATGATCCACTTGATACGTGGATATACTTCAATTTTGGGCTCAACTCCTTAAATTAGATGGAAAAATGGATGAACGGCCTGGATAGACCACATACATACAATGGGCCCAACTGAGTTTACTCCGTGCGGTAAGAGCAAGAGTGTACCGTAATCAGTATGCAGATTTCCAAACGAAACCGTCTAACGGCGGGGTGCGGATTAGGTACTACCTCCGCCTGTTCCGAGCTCCGGACTGGCGGAGGCTCTCTTGGCCATTGATGGGCCACCATGATGTATGATGCTTATCCACACTGTCCATATCTCTTTTCATATCATTCTAAATATCCTGAATCAAAATAAAGACAGATCCAAAGCTCAAGTGGACCACACCATATGAAGCAGCGTTGCTAAGGACGCCCACTGTTGAAACATTTTTGGGCCCATTTTGTTGTTTATTTTCCATCCAACCCCTTGATATGATCATATACACCTGGATGAAGTGAAAAAACAGATATCATCTTCATCTAAAACTTCTGTAGTCCCAAAGAATTTTTCAACGGTCGTAATTTAACCCCTACCTTGTGGCCCATTTGAGACTTGGATATTTTAATTATTTTGGATAATATTCTAAAACAATATGAAAAAACGGATAGACGGTGTGGATAAAATTCATATATCACTGTGGCCCCAGGTGTACCTAGCTCGGAACAGGCGGGAGTAGTACCTAATCCGGGCGCCTAACAGCGTTAGAATTCTCCTGAAATGTAATTTGTTTAATATATTTAAAAAACTGGTGACGTGGCATTTCAGTGACAGGGACTAGTAAGATATTGGATTCAGCTGCTCGCTGTTTCCAAGAAAGGAGGGTCCGCAGTAACGCATAATACCCTTTTCCTTCCTTTCTTAGCTACTTTACCGTAGGAGAGCTTGCTTTGTCGATGGTCTGCCCGAAGTAACCTGCTGTAAAGTCAATACTTGTAATGGAATATGTAGTTATTTACTAAACAAAGAAAAAAAAAAGTCTGAGTCTATACCTCTTTTGGGCTGTGCATCTCCACAGTCTAATTTTGTGCTTTAGTTCTTATTATTTCCGCGTGCATTTTTTGTTTTTTGGTCTTTGGTCGTTGATTTTTAATATAACACCTAAGACACGCTCTGTTTGGTCCCACATGCAGCACTCGTAGGATAATTTAAATCCTACAAGGATATGCGGCCTCGAATGAATTATGCAAACTGACTTTTCTTCTTTGGCTTCTACCAGAAATTTCTTATCCTCTGATGAGGGCCCAACAAGACATAGAGGTGCTTTGAAGAAATGATTCTGAAGGTTCCTTCCATGTCATTCATCGACCAGCCAGTTTAGCAAACAATCTGTACCACTCACTTCAATGGGGTGGCCTTTCTCATCAGTTTCATGGCTCATCTTCTCATTTCTTCATCTGCTAACTTGCACTGCTGAAGACAGGATCACCTTGGGCCAATCCATCGGTGCAAACCAGACGATAACCTCTTCCAATGATCTCTTCGCATTGGGCTTCTTCAGTCCACATAATTCTACCAATCGCTACGTTGGGATTTGGTACAACCAGATTCCCAATCAGACGGTCATATGGGTGGCCAACACAGAAAAACCACTTACAGATTCCAACGGAGTCCTTACAATCACCGACGATGGGAATCTGGTGGTCTTGGATGGGTACAGAAAGATACTTTGGTCATCCAAAGTTACCATGGTCAGTGAAAATAGTATTATGGCAGTACTCATGGATACTGGAAATCTTATTTTGAGACGAACTGATCAGATCGTCGTGTAGCGGAGCTTTGATAGCCCCCTTGGTTCAGTTCTCCCCGGCATGAGAGTGTCTGTGAATAAAAAAAACTGGAGAAAACATCCGTCTCTTTTCATGGAAAGATGTAAATGACCCAGCTATCGGGCAATATTCTCTTGGTATTGATCCTCGCACACATTTTCAGATCATCATCTGGAAGGGGCCAGATACGTACGTGAGGAATGATGTATGGCAAGAAGTCACAGGTTCCAGTAGGCTTGAGGGGGACCGCCAGTTTGTGGGCTATACTGCCATCGTCGGCAACAATGATGAAATTTCTGTTCAGCTCACTATCTCGGACAATTCAATCATGTTAAGGTTCGTGTTGACCCCAACAGGGCTATTTCAGATGCAGGAATGGCGAGAGAATTCGAAGGAGTGGCAAATTTTAGGTTCGTTTCCAAGAAATGAATGTGATTTGTATACTCGATGCGGTCCATTTGCAAGCTGTGATAATAGCAGCTTACCATTGATGTGTAAGTGTTTGAAAGGGTTCGAACCCAAAATCCAGAAAGACTGGGATTCAGGGAATTGGTCTGGAGGTTGTGTGAGGCGAAAACAATTAGATTGCCGGAAGGGAGATGGATTTTTGAAGGTGGAGAGGACGAAACTGCCAGATTTTTCAATATCAATAGATGGAATTGTTAGTAGAAGAGAGTGTGAACTGGCATGTCTCAGGAACTGTTCTTGCACTGCTTATGCCTGTAATAATTCGACCGACTGGGGAGACTGGAAATGTCTGATTTGGGTTGGGGATTTGATAGATCTTGTGGGCAATAGAGTAGGAACAGTCGATCTCTACGTGCGTCTGGCGGCAGCCGAATTAGGTATGCATGTTTCAGCCCCTCTATTCATTTCATTTGATTTTTATTATTTTGGTTTAGGTAATGAAAAATGATTTGGGTTTGCAGCATTTGCCATGGACAATCGATGGGATCCGTCTCTCTAGTGGGTGGCACTTTGGTTGGGCCATGATGCGAAAATCACTTTTGATCTTGACCACTGAATTTCCCCATAGAATCTGGCTGTGGTGTTTTGTTTAGATCCATCTGTTTGAACACCACTAACCGATGGTCGAGATCATCTGGTTGAGGAACATGGTCCGTTCGTGCTACACCCAGTAGATAGGCGGCTCTGATGATCAGTTTGATGCTTGCATCTGAAAATTCAACCATAAACCATAACCAAAGGAATTTCGAGAACTACCGAATTTCGAATTTATACTCTAAACAGGGCCGCTTTCAAGAAATAAACACACTGCACATAGCAGAAAGGCATACCTGGGAGCCAGCATTCACAATGCACAGAAGGGAATAACCATACCCTACAAAACGAAGCCAACCACCCAAGGAAAGGGCCGAACAAAACCTTCGGACAGTCAGCCCTCACCCTTCGAAAGGTTTTTTCTTTTTTTCTAATCGATCCCACTCCTACATTGCCTAACAAGAGCGGGCCTTTCATGAGGGTGTGCAGCTCATCTCGACTTCTATATAGTTTGTCAGTTAAACCCCACGCTACCTAATCTGGGTTGGCCATCAGCCGCCGAATTTCCTTTCCAAAGGATGTGGGAAAATCTGAGGTTGAGGGTAAAACACTTGACATGAATATTACACAATCTGTAACAGATGCACCAGGGGTTGGCTGCCAGGGGATTCAAAATCCTGTCGGCCAAGATGCGGGAATTGGTCTCTACCAAAAATTTGTTCACACCCAATTTTTCTTAGAATTGTAGCCATCCAACTTCGCTTGAGCCTCCGCCACCATGTTAGAGACACGGCTATTAACCATTACGGAAAGAAATGATCAATTGGCCTTAGTGATTCCTACAAACTCCCCCTCCTCCGCCCATCCCTGAGCTGCCTCGGGAGGTATCATCCACATTGAGATTAAGGAAATCCCTAGGAAGCTTCTGCCACTTGACAATGGTGGCACTCTCAAACCTTTCTGACTGTCCTACTTGAAGGCCCAAAGACTGCAGGGAGACAGTTTCCAAAACAGAGTTCTCGTCGCCTTGGTGCAGAGAAGATCAAACTTCCTCCAGACATTGAGAGACTTTGGCTAGCTATGATCTATTTTCCAACATTTTATGGACCTCGAATCTAGCAGCATTACAGCTTAGAGATATTTCCCACATAATAAAAGGATTCAGTCCCCTAAGAAGTTGAAATCTAGTGGACTCGCCCTCCTTGACCATTGCTTTTCTCTTTGTTCAATCGATTGAAAATGAGACAGGCATTTCAAAAAGATGGGCAAAGTGAGTCGATATCTTAGTCGCAGCGACGCCATGGCAAAAAAAAAAAGAAGAAAAAGATTTAGTTCCTCTACTTATTAGGATGATTTGGATGACTGAGCAAGAGAATGTGCACACAATTGCACAGGCTGATCAGCCTATAGTCTCCAAGGGATGAGACAAATAAGTGTACTGAGAAATGCATGTGGGATGCGCCCTCCTTGAAAGAAGTCGCATGCTACGGCAAAAAAAATAATAATTTAACATCCGAGTAGGGTATGAGTTCATCCCAGTCTCCGATTGTAAAATCCAAGAGGCGAAAGTGTACAGTGGAACCCATCTCTTGATAGGCACAAATTCCACATGCGTACATGCAGAGCATAGGATTTACAAAGTATATTTATTTTTACTCTCGTGTGCAGGTATAGACGGCCAGGTAATAGGTTCATCCAAGGCGAGAAGTTTGCTGGCCATTCCACTATCATCAGCTGCCGCAGCGATGCTTCTTTTGGGCACTTCTGGTTACCTTTTGTGGAGGAGACGCAGGAAAAATGGTATAGTTTTGTCATGTCTGTCCGAGGCTTGCGCAATCACATCCCAACATATTGCAACAAGACACATCAGGACTCTAGCAGCTGGATTTGGGATTTTTTTTTGTTGATCCCCACCATCTATTTGATAGGGCTCCCTTGGATGGGAAATGCCTAATAGGAGGAAAAAAAATCCACTCAAATTGGATTTTTCAACCCTTAAAATATATAAAAGTTACATATACAGACAATTCATGTTCAAAGCAGAAGAGCTTATTGTGGAAGGGTTGAAATAATCCAATTTACAGCTATCATTTGTTGACTCTCCGCTTACAAAGTGAGACTCGCTTGTGTGGATCATTAGAAGATGATACAGATTCGAACGCTATAGTCCTATTGTATCGTGTTGCAATAACTCATAATGTATTCAAGCATTCATCTGTCCTATTACTCACACTTATTGTAATTATGTTAAATGGTTATTCCTATCCTTAATTTTAAATTTTTAATTATCAAATACTCAGTTGAGTCAGGTGGAGTCTTCAAGTCAACCTGAACCGGTTGAACATCAAATCCAATTGAGTATTTGGATTTTTGAACTATGACCCAAGTAGTTCCATAGATTCCTCATAAGTACAGATGTACGTTCATGTATTGATGGCAGATTGTGATTCGTTAGAGGTAACTATCATGGGGGCTTTGCTACAATGCACTCTAATGTGTGAGGGATTATAAGCAGATTGGACCTGCAGTCATGTACTAACCACCCAAATAATATATGATAGGTGTCAGAGGAAATAGAGGAGATGGTCCATATTTAAAGGAAAATAGTTGAATGATCAAAGGGTGGAAATATTCATATCTATGAATTTCTGACTATCTTGATCCACAGTGATTCCCATAGCTTGAATAGTTTGGATAATTTGAACCATGACCCTAAATCCAACCTCCTTACATCCCCCCAATGTAAAAACAGAGCGATATGTTGGGTGCATTGTAGCAATCCCTTAATTGTAGAAGTTGTTAAGTTACACGCACTACTTCTCGCACCTGTACATGCATATGTAGATGTGCCAAACTGCAGACCTCGAATCAAAGAAAAGCAAGCCAACTAATATTTTAGACTGTCCATCTTTCGTGTAGCACAACTAAATGAGTTGACTGATCTAATGTTTTGGCTGGGCCACTTATGCAGTGGATTTCACCTGATGCACAAGATAATCTGTTTAACCCAATTTTTTAGATCGTGGATGGGGATTGAAGTGCAGGCAACTCAACAAATGTCTATGACTATGTTCATATCTAGATAAAGTCTTCATTACAAGAATAATTTTTCACATTGTTCATTACAAGGGAGGAGAGAAACAAACAAGGCATTTCCCATGCACGGTTTTATCAGTGCTGAAACGCAATACGAGGGACATAACATGCTTCAAAGCGGGACAAATATCTCAGAGCTACCATTGGTCGATTTTGATTGTATAATTGCAGCCACGGATAACTTCTCTCCGGAAAATAAGCTTGGAGTGGGTGGGTTTGGCTCTGTTTACAAGGTAATATTACATTTGCATTATATGAATATGGTGATAGTACTTGTTCAGGTAGCGTTGGTAGTGAGAGAAAATACATTGTGGTGTGGGAATATATTTAATAGGAAGTTGTGATCATTTCATTTTTTCTCTTGATGTCTCTTAAAGGGCACTAAATGTTCATGAGAAAATAAAAATAAAAATCCATATTAGGGTTCTAATTCAATGACTTGTTTGATGATTGTTTATATGTATCAGATGTTACTTCCACAATATATTTTGTGAGGCCAATTCTTCTACGATGTTGTACTACAATGTGGTAAAATCATCCTCAAAAATGACCTGACCGTGAAAGTGGGATGCCCCAATAAAAGGAGGATACCAACCTCCATGTGAGAAACCACATGAATTTAGAGCCTTTTGAATGATTGTGTTAATTTTTGTGGTATGGCTCACCTGAAAATTTGATGAAGCCATACACACACCATAGTGGGCCCCACGCAGATAGTTGGATTACTTTTGTGTATCATCTAGCAACTTTCACATGCAGATGGATATGCTTTTCACACAGTTGTAGAAGTGTTGCAAAATAAGCTTACTTTGCAATTTTGTAGGGGGTACCAGTCTCGATATTTTGTACCTTGCTACTGAAAATACTCTTTCCCATAAAAAGAATTTTTAGTATATATTTCAATTAAATTTATCAGTGGTGACGAAAAAAAAACTAATAAATGTATGTACTTGGCCAATAGGGAAAATTCTTGGGGCAAGAAGCAGCCGTGAAGAGACTTTCTAAAAGCTCAGGACAAGGCCTAGAGGAGTTCAAAAATGAAGTAGAACTTATTGCGAAGCTTCAACACAGGAATCTTGTTAAACTTTTGGGTTGGTGTATATACGGCGAAGAAAAGATACTGATCTACGAGTACATGCCCAACAATAGCCTAGATAAATATCTATTTGGTTTGCTCTAACTATTCCCCTCATTTAAAAAACTTCTCAATTTCTCTAGATATGATAAACATTTTCCTGGTTGTATATATATTAACCATCTACATTTTTTTCTCTTGAATTGCTTTTTTTATATCTCTAATAAAAATATTCATCAGACCCAAGCAGACAACCACATCTGGATTGGGGTGTGCGCTTCCGCATTGTTGAAGGGATTACTCAAGGGCTTCTTTATCTTCATCGATATTCGAGATTACGAGTCATTCATAGAGATCTGAAGGCGAGCAACATTCTATTAGATGGTGAAATGAACCCTAAAATATCAGACTTTGGTTTGGCAAGGATCTTCGGTGGAAATCAAACTCGAGGAAACACTGGTAGAGTTGTGGGGACATAGTAAGTACCATTTATGGATGGCCGTGTGGATGAATTTGTGAATGCATATGAATCCGTTCACAGATGCTAATTTCTAACACTTTCACTTTTTAACTCTCTTTTTTTAATGATTGAACTATAGCGGCTATATGTCACCGGAGTATGCAGTACAGGGTGTTTTCTCTGAGAAATCCGATGTATTTAGCTTCGGAGTTTTATTGTTAGAAATCATTAGTGGGAAACGGAGCAGTGGATTTTGGCCTCATGAACAGTGGTCCAATCTTCTAGGATATGTAAGAATCAAACAAGATTTATCTTTTCTTGGTTTAGTCCAACTTCTCTTTTTCAGTTGCTACACATGATATTGAGTACCAATAGTTCCTACCCACCCATTCATGTTGAGTAGAATCTCTAGACTCATTCAAAGTGGTTCTTCTATCTCATTCCATTTTGGTTGCGCATATAGAATCCTTCTCATCATGAACGAGCAATGGGCCATCTTTTCACTTCTTTGATTTGGAATTTAGCTTCAAGTAGAATTTATTTAATTTTCCATGACAAAGGCGTACCGTTTTTGATTCCTATAGGCATGGCAACTGTGGAATGAAGGAAGGGGATTGGAGCTGATGGATCGATTGATGAGTGACTCACATGTTGCCCACGAAGTGGACAGATGCATCCATGTGGGGTTGTTGTGTGTTCAAGAGAATCCAACTGATCGGCCAACCATGCCGTCTATTGTTCTCATGTTAGGCAATGAAAGTGAAAGACCACCATCACCTAAGCGACCTGCATTTTCGACATGGAAGAGTCCCACAGCTGCTGATCCATCTTTGGATAACTCTGTAAATCAGGTGACAATTAGCACCATGGAACCCAGAACATAGTTCTTGCTACTGGCAAAGGAAGATCAGAGGCTGTCTGTTTGTTGGTAGAATGAGGTTTGGATCTTTCATTTCATATGTAAATTACATTTGAGCCTATATAACTTTAGTGCCATTTTCTACTTTGGGAGATTGGCTCCTTCAATGTGGTTTTTTCTGTCTTTTTTTATGGCAAAGTGAGATGGGTGTATCCCATTGCTGCAAAGAAAAATTACAGAATGACTGTTCCCTCCTGTCTATTCATGGTGGGTGGGTGACTCTACGTGCATTCATAATTGGAGCTATGGGCCAGAAAGGATGGCTTCTATTGGTTAGACTGTCAAGGTGCCAGGCTGGGCGGGACTTCAATCTGCCAAATCCCAGCACAAGATTCTCTAGGCTAGCTCAAGCCCGGCCATGTTCATAAAAATATCCAAAAAGTTCCTATTGCCCAACCAATATGATAATTAATGTGCCCATGACGAGTACACCATTCCCATATCACCCCTATACATTAGTATACATGACTCAAAATCCTATAATCTCATTTTGGGAGATTCATGTGAGACCCTCCTATCCCCTCTATGCCTCCTTGAGGGTTCATTTTAATGTAAGTATAGGAACTAGCTCGCTTATATGACCCATCAACAATATATACCATATAAGATAAATAATATGTACATGCAATATATATTTGTGTCTATTCACACACACAGATCAACAGCTCAGCTCATCGATGGCCCTATTAGTGCTTGCACGTCATCTTGTTTCTCGAGCACTAATGGAATTTGAATTTCCCATAGTAAAGATGGGGATTTTAGCTTCTGTCAAGACATCGGGGCTATGAAAAGGAAGTTAAAGCAAAACGAGCTGGTGGGTCAATAACTATGCCAGTCGTGTATGGCATATGACGTGGAAAGATGAATCCTTGTGGGGCTCTTATGTGTCCCCAGGAACCTATTGATCGGTCAATCATGTCTTTCAAGAGCTGGTAATCCATTTTCAAAATCAGGAAGTTACAGTTGGTAGAAGTTTTGTGTTCCATCAGGATACCCCTAGAAAATCGACTCCCTCCATTTTGCTGGCTCCTTTTTGGATGAATCCAAAATTGAAGCAGATCCAAAACTCAAGTGGGCCACACAATTGAAACCAGTGGCATTGGAAATGCCTACCATTGAAACCTTCTTGAAGACTCAAAATTTCCATGGCCCCATGATGGTTTCAATGATGGGTCCTTACTCTTGCACCAGCGGTGGTAGACTGACAAGTACCCATAGGTGGTGAAATTCCGTTACAACGTGAGTATATGTGAAAAAAAAAAAAAAAAGAAAACAATAGGATGGGAGATTTTTATTTTTTATTTTTAAAATTTCTATGCACACACCCACACACCACTTGAGTGTTGAAAACCACCCAGCAGAGTCAGAGAGACAAAGGAAAATGATTCCACCAACTTCAGTATAGCCGGATCAGTTGGAGGAGGAAAATGATCTCCCTCATATTTGGGCTTATCGCTGAAAACGAGCTGGATAGACAAATGGCCATGGATTCAACATAACGCAAGCATCAATGTATTATGAAAGAGCAATGCATGGCCAGCACCGGTCAGGACGGCTTTGTTCATGTCTGGCATAGCTTCGAACGCATGAGGGGTGAATGAGGGGTCGCCCTCATGAGAGTGCTCCTTCTAGGAGGCGCCTGTCCCCCATGGTCAAAGGAAAACAGAATCTGCGGGAGGAATGGCTCTCAAGAAACTCTTCAAAGAATGAAGGACAGGAAAGAGGATTCACTCTGTTTGCTGGGAATATACCTTTCGACTGCACTCAAGAAGACATGATAAAGATTTTCCAGAGATATGGGAGGGTAGCAGAGGTGTATATCCCTCAATTCCCAGGAACAGTGCAATCCAGAGGATTAGCTTTCGTTCGTTTCTGGTATGAAGATGATGTGAGGGCAGCCAAATGGGTGCTAGATGGTCACCGAATCGGCGGCAGGATTGTCTCGGTTAAGGATGTGAACCCTAGGCTTTGGACTCCTAAAGGAAAATTGGAGGGTTCACAAGTCCAAAGTGAAGTGGAGGGTAGGAAAATAGTTACCCCAACACAAATTCATCGCAAAGGTTGGGAAAAGATCTCTACTCTAGCTCCAGAGATACACAACACAACAGTAGCTACGGTGGCAGACCCCAAATCGGTGGAGAAGAAACTACAAGATCTAGAACTGGGACTGATAGGAATGGCATCACACAAATCAATTTCGATTATGCGTCTGGTGGAGGGGCTCAGGGATTCTAGATTTGCAGCCTCCAATGTTGACATTGCCCGTCTGTCATACACCCATTTCCTAATAGTCTTCAAAACTAGAGCTAAGCTAACAGATTTCCTTTCCAATTCCACTCTAATTCAAGCTATGGGCCTAGTAGATCTGGTACCCTGGTCTCTAAATTTCAACCCATTTGAGGAAGGGATTTGGATCCGTTTGTATGGCATACCTACTGTTGGAATCGATCTGGGTGACAATCCCGTATTTGTTACCAAGTTCTTGAATGACCTATTCCTCCCAGGCATGCGCTGGGATACCAAAGAACCTTAGCCAATGTCTCTCATAAATTGGGGTATTTTTTGGTGTCCAGTGGACCACTTCACTTAGCCCCATAGACTGGTGTAAACCGTGGTACCGGTCATTAGAGAATTGAACTGCGTCCTGCTTTTTTTTTTTTTGCTTAGATCATTCCAAAACTACCTGTACAACAAGGAACCCCTTTACATAAAACAGGAGACCCAACAAGAAAAATGGCAAAATAGTTACAAGAAAACACAAACAAGAATCACACCAATTTAATAGATCCCAAACCCACTTTATCTAGAAAAATGAAACCACGCACCTGACAAGAATGCTCTGCTAGATTTTGCTGAAGCCCAAGCAATGCTTGATGGTTTGGTGGTTTGCTCCAACATGGGGCTCGCCAACATCATCGTTGAATCAGATTCCAAAGTTACAATCGAAGCAGCGGAGGATCTCACTTCTTCTATTCCCTGGAAGGTTTGGTATATTATAGGTGCAATCAGACAAAAAAGGTGGAGCCTCAATTTGCAATTCTCTCATATCTTTCGCGAGGGGAATTCCGTGGCGGATTCTCTAGCCCGTTTGGCAAGTGACGGCTGTCCGAATCGGATCTACACAAGCCGCTCGTCCCTTCCGAGGCTTGTTAGAGGTCAGCTCATGCTGGACAACATGGGCTTAGGTGCCGTTAGACCCTCGTGATTCTTTTCCTCTCTCCCTTCTGTGGGTCAGAGTTGCTTAGCGTTGTTCTGCGTCCCATGAGGGGACCCTTTTGCCTTTTTTTTCAGTTTGCTTGACTGCGTCTACACGATAGGTGTGGTCCTCTTCCTTTTTGTAGGGACCCACCCGAATGGCTGTACATGTTGTTGATTAATCGAATCCAAAATCAAGTGTTTGTTTAAAAAAAAAAAAAAAAAAAAAAAAAAAAAAAAAAAAAAAAAAAAAAAAAAAAAAAAAAACTAAAGTAAAGAAAATGGAGAAGCTATTCCGAAGCAAAAAAAAAAAAAAAAAAAAAAAAAAAAAAAAAAAAAAAAAAAAAAAAAAAAAAGAATGCTCTGCTAGATTGTTGAAAAAAACAGTAGACTGAGAGGCACTTCCTAGCCGAGCCATAAAATCTGCTGGAGCGTTTCCTTCCCTAAGGACGTGCACAACTCTGGATGTACCCCTCCTTCTCAAGTGATTGATCCTAATTAAGCAAGCTTTCCATTTCCAACCTGATTGTGTGTCACCATTGATCAGGTCTACAACCAGCCGCGAATCGGACTCAATAATGATGTGGTGGAAACCTCTCTGAATACTGAATGCTAGGCCATCATGCACCGCGCGCGGTTCAGCAGACGTGTTTGAACCAATACCATAGCCCGCTGAAAAGGCAAAAACGAAATCACTCCTTTCGCCTCTACAAATGTTGCCACCACCTGAATTCCTCGGATTTCCTCTGGCTGATCCATCTACGTTAATTTTCACCCAACCGCTCAACGGTCTCTCCCACTTTATCACCACTGGTCGGCCACCTACATCCATTGTAGAAAAGAGTCCCTGGATAGTCTAGTGACATCCACCGCTGATGTCTTGAAGTTGGAGTTCCTGATTATCTCCATTAGATGGAGGATGGAAATGTCAGGCTCCGTAGCTCTCCCTATGAAGGCCATCTGGAGTTCCACCCTAGCCTTCTGAAGGGTTTGCTGGTTAACCCTTATGCATTCTTCAGGCGGAGGTAGAGGGACCAGACGGTGCAGGGGGGAGCGTGATAACCTACTTATAACCGTTGATTAGGTTCTGCGTTGAATGGCAGGGAAGGAGGCTGGCCTTCTTGGGACTGCTGGACGGGTTAACCGTTGGATGCACACTTCGTTTCTAGCCGCCTGCACTGTCACAATTCTTCCGTCAATCCGCTTTCCATGGAGAGCACCAATCGCCGCCCTAGCATCATCCTCATACTAAAACCTAACGAAAGCGAAACCTATGGGCTTTATCGTTCCCAGGAACAGAGGGATATAAACATTCACCACCCTTCTATATCTCTGGAAGGTCTTAATTAAACCCTCATTAGAGCATGAAAAGGGGAGATTCCCTACAAACAGATTGAAAACTCCCCTGTTGCTTGCTCTGTTTGGAGAGCTAAAGGTCTTCGGATCGAGGATCTACCCCTCTCTAGCATAAATATCTACCCATCATTGAGTGCGGTCGCCTTTGGATGGAGCCCTGCTTCGGCGGCGCCGATCACCTTCCCTATGTGACCAAACCCTAGGCATGGCGCTAGATTTAACGGGAACTTTATTTTGGCATGAGCTCACTTATAAGCTTTATCATTAATTATATATATTATAATAAGTATATAGTATATACATATAATATATATTTGTGTGTGCATATAATATACAACATATACACACATACATGTGTCATCTAATCGATGACACACACGTATATAGAGAGAAGGTCTCAAGTTCAGCCGGTTGGACTTCGAGTTATGGTCCACCTAATGGATAACTTTCATCCTATTAAATGAATGTGACATTAGATACTTCCAATAGGTTAGCCCCAAAACAAGGATCACTAGGAACAACAATAAACCCCATCTTCTTATAATGTGGGTCATCCCTAAGAAAACAATATCTAACCATTGGTAATAGAAAAATACAAGTGTGGTCCACTTAATGATTTGATAGGAATATTGAGTTTTGCATTAAGAAATCCTTATGGTGGGGCCAACCTATTGGTCGGATTGGATGTCTCACACACACACACACACTAAAGTTGGAAGTTGTCTTTTGACTGGACTGTACCTTGTTGTCCAACTAGTTGGACTTACACCTTTATATATATATATATATATATATATATATATATATATATATATATATATATATATATATATATATATATGCATGGCCCAGATATGGCTGGGTAGCCCAATATCAGCCCAAAATTAGTAGCACTTTTCTAACTAAGCCCAAGTAGGTTCCGTGAGCCTATAAGGCATGCTCAAATCCAGCCCAAATACCTACCCGGCTCAACAGTCCATGAGTCAGCCAAGTCTAGTGACAGCTCTACTATTAGTACACAATATTTGAACAAATGATCCTTCTTTTTTCCCTGATCCATAGCTCAGGTGGTAGACCGAGTGAAGAAACTCTCGTTTCAACACTGAGATCTTGGTATCGATTCCCTAGTGGGGGTGGCTAACAGTGGAGTGTGTATTGACATTGTTGTGTGTACTAACAAGCTAACTCAAAAAATAAAAATAATTAAAAAAAAAAAAAGTGTTCCTTTTTTTTCCCTGCTCATGTAATTTGAATCTCACGTGATAAAGATGGGGAGTTTAACTTCTCCTCGGACACATCCACCATGTGAAGGTGGTTAATTAAAGCAATAAGTTATTGGACTCCTTCTGTCGTACCCTATTCCTGACAATTTTGGAAAAGTCAATAAGAGGGCAACATTTGACGTTATCATAAAAAAATGTTGATAAAAAGATCTTCAAAGACTTGAGCACTTTGTTTGGGCTTACAGCTAGCTTGCATAAGTTTAATTCAAAATGGCAGAGTATTGTGTTGACATGCAGGAAGCACGGTTAAGCTTTTTAAAATACAAAAAGCGACTGAGGGCTACATGACAAAACCTTAGCCAACAAAAGTGAAGCAAGGCTGAAGGCATTTAAAAGAAGGGTACAATAATCATCCACTCTGTAGGAATTGTTACTTGTTAATTACCATGCATTCAAATGCATGCCTGACACCTCATCTACTTAGTGAGAATTCTTACGAGTGAATTACCATGTGTTCAAATGCATGTATGACACGGAGACGTGAATTAGGTTGGGTAGGATAGTGTGGAAGCTGATTGCATCCTACTCCGGCGAGACAGACTTGTGCAAGCAGGGGCTTGTTAGGACCCAGTGATGTATGGGTTTTATCCACTTTCGTCCATTTTCTTACATCATGTTAGGGTATGAGCCCAAAAATAAAGAGATCCAAGGTTCAAATGGACTACACACCAAAGGAAACACAGTAAGAGAGATGCTCACCGTTTAAACTTTGGATCTACAGGCATGGACGTAGAGAAAACACAAATATCTGTTCCTGCAGATCTCAAGAAGTTTTTAATGTTGGGTGTTCAATCTACACTGTGTGGTCGGCTTGAGCCTTGGATCAGTCTCGTTTTAAGATGGATACCATAGAATGATATGGAAAATTGTATGGACAGAATGGATTAAACCCATACATCACAGTGGGCCCCACAGCCCCTCCCTAGACTGAGTTAGTCCATAGATGGGGCAGGACGCAATCTGCCTCCAGACAGCGTAGATGACCGGTCGGCTAATTATCTGGGTAGCTTAATGTGTACGTTAGAATAGACTGTTGGCAACTTTTTTGGTGGTCCGACCTTTCAAGCAAGTGTAGCCACATGATGAGCCGAAAGTGATAAGGATGGAAGACTCAAGTGAGCCGCGCTAAAGGATATGGTGGGCAGGAAAATTCTTACAGTTGAAACCGGCACGGGTCGACAGTAATGTTTAAATGTCATCCATACCATTCATAACATCATTCTTATTGGGATAACTCAAAATGCAAATATCATCCTGATTCATGAATATTTCAACTATGGAAGTTCAATTCTCGCATGTCTCACTTGGGTATTGAATAAGACTCATTTTTAGCCTAGTGTCCTAAAATGAGCTCAAAAAAATGTATGAACGGGGTGAATTAAAAACATCACGGTGTGTAAAAGGCTTTCACAGGAAATCCGTGTCCCGTAGTCGTATGTATGTCAAATCATCTGTACAGTTTGAGGATCTTTACTCTTGCTCTCATGGTAGACCCAGAAGTTTCAACACCCGGTCAAGGGTTGAGTATCCATTGGCGGTGAAATCCCACTAAGTGTGAGTGTATGGCGTGTGTGTGCGTATGTAAAAATAAAATAAAAATAAAATCCGTACAGTTCAATAAGCAAAGCAGGGAATCGAATTGGATTTTTGATGTTTCCGTCCTTGACGGGTGTTTGGATGATTGCGTACTTACCCTGCCAGTCCCTGGTCGGTGTACTGTGGGGCCACCCATCACGTACGTGTTTAATCCCATCTATCGATTTTTTTCGACTCAATGAGCAGAAAAATGAGGTAGATGTAATTGGCAGGTGGAGCAAAAACATTAGCGATTCAAGTCCCACTATTAAAATCTTCTTAAGAACCACTATAACATTTATTAGCCATCCAACCTCAGATAAAGGGAAAACACAAATATGAGCTTCAATCAAAACTTCTGTGGTTTAAAAAAGTTTTTAACGGTGGGTGGGTGTCACGCTGTTCCTTGTGGTGTGATTTATCTGGTCTTTTGATCTGCTTCACTTTTGGGCTCGTGCCCTAAAATGTTAAAATGTTCTGATCACCCATGAAGAGCATGGATAAAACATGAACATCACAGTGGGCCAAGAGAGCTTTTGCATCAAAGACCGGGTAGCGTATGCATTCCGATCCCTTTGGTCAGCCGCCTATTCTGACTCATTTGTCTTTTAGAATCATATTGCCAGTGACAGCGGGCACTGATCAGTACAAGACTAATCTATTTATCTGTTTCGAAGGACTGCTGTAGCCGGTAGGTAGTCTAAAAATTAGGCATATACAAAACTTAAGAGTGCCACACAAACAAAACACTGGGAACCGAAACGTCCACTGATGTTGAAAGTATCCTGAGCTGATCATGATGTTTATACTCCAACCAAACCGTTAACCGTTCATAGGGTTATTGTAGATATAAATGACATCCTGATACCAAACTTATGTCACCCCTAAGCATTCCGATGGTTTTGTGTCCTATTCAAGTCTTGCAAAACAGACGGACAAAGTGGATTCGTCGTGGACACCTCTGTGGGACAATATGCTCCCTTTGCCTTTGTCTGGGAGGTGGATTGGATAGTTACCCTTTGTAGTCACTTCAATGTGAGCTACAACCAACTATATGGGTGAGGCCCTGTATGTACGTTTCACCTTAACGTATGCATTGTATATCTAAACTGTCCAGCTATTTTTCCAATTTATTTTAAGGCATGGTCCCACAAATAAAGCAAGTATAAATTTCAGGTGACCAACACCACTGGGGAAAACATTGGTTATTGAACACTTATCATTAAAAACTTCTTATAGCCCACTGTAATGTTTGTTGACCTTCCAACTGTTGACTAGGTTATAAAGACTTGAATGAAACAATAAGGTAAATATCAGCTTAATTCAATATTTTGTGGCACACAAAAGGCTTTTAATGGTCAATAACCACAATTTCTTATGTTGTAGTCCACCTGAAATTTATATACGCTTCATTTTAGGATCCATGGCTTAAAATAAATTGAAAAATCAGATGGACAGCATGGATGTACAATTCATACATCAAAGTAGACCCAACAGTAGGTCCCACCCACATTGCTGGTTCTGCTAGCTCCAATGGGCTCTGACTAGAGTCATTTTTGGAACCATCATCTCTGTCACATCCAAATTGTGCTTCAAGTAGGATCGAAGCTGCACTCCTTCAATGCTGGTCGATGGTGTAAAAACTCTGTGGGCCCACCATAATGTATGCGTTGAGTTTTGGATCACGTGTGGATCGTTGTACACTATGCCACACAAATTAAATATATCTTGCTTTTGGTGTATGTTCATGAGAGGGTTCATAACCAGGTAGTTGCTGGCCCTGGGTCATATAGACCTATATATATATATATATATATATATATATATATATATATATATATATATATATATATATATATATATATATAGGTATACGACGGTGTCCCATGAGGTCGAGTTATGTGGGCCTCACCATGATGCTTTTCGACCATCAACACCGTCTACCAGATGCACCATTCCATTGTGGGCCTGGACGGCCCAAAATCAAGTCAATCCGTTACTTGTGTGGGCCACACCACATACAAAAGTGTAGAGGGGCCGTCCACCCTTAAAACATTCATAATCATTTTTCGGGACCCACCGAGATGTTTTTTGCAAATCCAGCCCATCCATTATGTGTGTCCCACTATTATGAGTGGTCATACGAAGTTTTAGCAGTATTCAAAACTCAGGTGGGCCCCACCAAGTGCTTATATATGTTTTAACGTGTTTTCACATGATTTTAGATGGTATGGCCCACCTGAGTTCCGTATACGGCTGATTTTGGGCCGTCCAGGCCCATGATGGAATGGTGCATTTGGTGGACGGTGTTGATGGTCGAAAGGCATCACGGTGGGGCCCACACAGCTCGACCTCATGGGACACCGTCGTACGCTCGAGCTCATTGCACCTTTTCCCTATATATATATATATATATATATATATATATATATATATATATATATATATATATATATATATATATATACATACACACACCATCATTGGCTATCCAGTGTTTGCAGCCTAATGGCCCATTTCATGTACACAAGTAATCTTTATTGTATGCATGCATGAGATTAAGACATGATTAATACGAACACACCATTACAAGAAAGAGGGTTTTTAGCGACGAAACTTTTTTTTGTCGCTAAAAGTGCGACAAAAGAAATTTTCGCCGCTAAAAGTTTACTTTGAGTGACGAAATTGTAAATTCGTAGCTAAAAGTTACTTTTACCGATGAAAATTTTCGTCGGTAAAGGTTGTTTTCAATTTTTCAAACAAATTCGAAAAGTTACTTTTAGCTACGAATATTTTCGTAGCTAAAAAACGTGAATGAGACTTTTAGCTATGAATATTTTTGTCGCTAAAGGCTGTAAACAATTTTTTAAAAAAATCGAAAGGTTTACTTTTAGCTACGAACATTTTCATAGCTAAAAAACGTGGATGAGACTTTTAACTACGAAACGTTTCGTCGCTAAAGGCTACAAACCATTTTGAAAGAAAACGAAATGTTTACTTTTAGCTACGAAAAGTTTTATAGCTAAAAAACGTGGATGAGAATTTTAGCTATGAAACGTTTTTGTCGCTAAAGGTTATAAACAAATTTTCAAAACTTTTAGCTGTGTAAATTTTTGTAGCTAAAAAACGTGGATAAGACTTTTAGCTATGAAATGTTTCGTCATTAAAGGCTGTAAACAATTTTTGAAAAAAATAGAAAGGTTTGGAAAAATTCCAAACACCCTTTAGCGACGAAAATTTTCGTTGCTAAAGGTGTTTTGAATTTTTCAAAAAACAAAAAAATCGAGAAGTTTCCTTTTAGCGATGTAATTACTTTCGTAGCTAAAAGCCACTTTTAGCGATGAAAATTTTCGTCGCTAAAGGGTTTTTAGAAATTTCAAAAAAACAAAAAATCGAGAAGTTTCCTTTTAGCGACGAAATTAATTTCGTAACTAAAAGCAACCTTTAGCGACGAAAATTTTCGTCGCTAAAGGGTGTTTTGAATTTGTTTTTTATAAAAAACAAAAAAGTCGAGAAGTTTCCTTTTAGCGACAAAATTAATTTCGTAGCTAAAAACTACCCGTAGCGATGAAAATTTTCATCGCTAAAGGGTGTTTCGAATTTTAACAAAACAAATTTCTCGCCATCCTCGAAATGTTCGCGGTATGACTTTTACTGACGAATATTTTCATCAGCAAGTGTTTTTCCTAAATCTTTTTCCTGACGGCTGTAAACTGTCGGTAATAATGTTAAAATGTATTAATTTTTAAAAAATTTTATCGATAAAAATGTGTGTGTGTGTGTGTGTGTGTGTGTGTGTATATTAAAAGGTAATATTTAAATGATTTATAATATCACATGAAAAAGAATATTGAGAAGTTTAGAAATTTTAACAATGTTTGAGAAAAATTTTGAGAACAAAATGATGCTTTTGAAGAAAAAAATCGGCAAGTTGAAATTTTTGAGAAAAAATTAAAATATGAGAAAGTTTTTGAGATTTTGAAAATAAAAATTCAGAATTTGTATTTTAAATCTTTTTTGAAATATTTTTTAATAAAAATGATATTTTGTTAAAAGAGAAAAAATATACATTTTGAAAAAAAATGTTATTTTTAAAAGGAAATTGAAATTTATCTGTGAATAATAAAATTACTAAATTATTATGCACATCCACTAGTTGAACCTTTAACTGTTTTTGGACAATCTAATCAGTTTAGATTGAAGAATAAATAACTTTAGATGCTTAAATCAAAATTCACCCAAATTGTTGATCAATTTTGTTTGCCCAATATATTTCTCATATGTAGCATGATCGGGGCGAGTAACTAGTCAAATTGAGGGTAATGATCAGTAAAATAGAGTGAATGGACTAGACATGTAAAATGGATCAAATATCCTAGTCAAAATTGTGACCCAACTTATTGACCTCGTGAGAACCTAAGAATTGATGTTAGTAAGTTTTGTGGGCATCATCATGATGTGTTTCGAACATTAACACCGTGGATTTGATGTAAGACCTGTATCTTAGTCCGTACTGTTCCTTAGGCTTCCGCGGTCCTTCCGGTTGAATTCCGGCAATCCTCGATCTGTATCCGACGTTTGCGCATGATCCTAAGCCGAGTCCTACATACCGAAGCTGGCTCAAACCGAAACTTATACTCGGCGACCGCACTGTCGTCGCGGTTCCAATGCCATGACTCGCGCACCGAACCGATACCCAGGGTAGAGATGGAAGCCTACGTTCATTTCAAGGAAAATGCAGCGTGTTATAAACTTTGAGGGAATCTCTACAACATGTCCCATCAATCAATCAATCAATCAATCAATGTCAAGTACACCCCATACCCTAAGTACAACAACTCATTTCTTCTGTAAGACTTGTATCCTACCCCGTATCATTCCGTAAACTTCCGCGGTCCTCCTAGTCGAATTCCGACGACCCGCGACGTATAGATAACATTTGCGCACGCTCTTGAGTCATATCCTGTAAACCCGAGCTGACTCAACCCGAGACCTATGTCATTGCGACCGCGCCATTGCCGCGGTTTCGACACCGCGTGTCGTGCGTCAATGCGACGCTCAGATTATGAGATCTAGCCTGTGCATTATCTCGGTCATTGATCGCTTAATCGCGGGACCCACCTATCCCTGATGTTGTATTTCCCTAAAAAACCATAATTATGATGATGTCACCCTAGGGGTGACATCACCCTACCCTAGCCCTAGCCATAGCTCCTTACAAGCAACCACCCCTCCCCTTTTCCCAATAAGTCAACTCATTAATTGCCTAAAAATCATCACCTCTCTCTCTCTCTCTCCTATCTCTCTCCCTCCCTCTTTCTTCTTCATTTTTCCTTCATTGTTGCAAGCTTGAGACATCTAAGCCACCCAAAATCTAGCCATCTCCCACCCATTTTTCCTCCTAATTCAGCCCACCAAACCCCATCTCGACCGTTAAATCACCCTCCTTGGAGCTCTACGACCTATTGGAGAAAGGAGGAGTTCAAGATCTAGAGGTGGGTGCTTTTCTCTCCTTCTCCCTCTTGCTCTTCCTCTCCTTTTCATTTTTGTGTGATGATGTGGCTATGTGGCCCACCCGGATGTACCCCACCTTAATGTATGTCTTATCCAACCGTCCAAGCCATGTGGCCCTACTCTTTGGTGACGAGAAAACACAAGTATCAGGTTGACACAAATCAAGTGGGCCACGTCCATGTGGGACCCACCAGCCGTGGTCCCCACACGTGGGACCCACCTCAATGAAATGCATGCCCACACCGTCAGTCCAGCATCCCTGGACGCTGGACGTGTAGTGGAGTGTGCACAGACAGTGGGTGTTCTAACTAAAAGAGAATAATAATAAATAAATAAATAAAATAGGTACTTGCTTTAAAGTGGTTTTTGGGTGGGCCGCTCCTATAGGCCCCACTTTGATGTATTGATCCAATCCAAGCCGTCCATCCCATTCCTAAGCTCATTTTAGGCGTTGAGCCGAAAAATGAAGTGAATTTGATTATCTGGCGGGCCATACCATAGAAAACAATATCTTTACCGTTGAAATCCACTTTGATATTTTTATACACCCAAAACATACTGTATATTGGGCTTGATGGGTCTGTCTTGAGCTGTAGAATGCAATGGTTGGGCTGAATTCACCTGATGCAGGCCCCACCTACTATAATAATAATAATATATGACGCTGCTGCCGCTACACTAGAGGATGCAGCAGCGTCCTGCTGCTACGTGGACGTGGGTGGGCAGGGACAGTGGGTCCCAGCCGTGGGCCCCACTATGTTATGTTTTGAACATCAACGCCTTGCATTTGGAGGGCCCTCCTCAGGCAGCGGGTCGCCTTAAAAATTAGTCGTAAACATAGCTCAGGTGGCCCACACTATGGGGAACAGTGAGATTGAGCATCTGCCATTGAAACCCTTTTTGGGTTGCAGAAGTTTTGGATCATTATGAAATTTGTTTTCCTATTCATCTAGGGTCTGTGTGACCTTATCAACGGTTTGGATGGCAGATAAACATTATGGTGGGCCCCACATGGGACCCACTTATATGAAGAGGATTGGCTGGAGTACCGTGTACAGCAGCTTTATAGCTGCTGTATTAACGCCCGCAAGTTCAGTGGGTCTGAACATGAGGCACGTGTCATATCCATTCTGTCCAGCCGTGGACCCCAGTTGTTGCTGTGTGAGATCCAACCGTCCATCAGCAGTTGTGGGTTCCACACGTGTGGACCCACCTTGCATATATATATATATATATATATATATATATATATATATATATATATATATATATATATATATTTCATCCAGATCGTCCGTTAAATGACATCCAGGGCTGGACGTTCGCATGAATGGTAATATAATATTATATATATAGATAAATAAATAAAATAATATGTAATATTATATCTGGTGGGCCACACCGTGTCGCCCCACCTAATGTATATGTTTCACCAATCCCATCCACCATCCAGACCCCTGGACGGTGGGATTCCGTGATGTATGTGTTGTACATATATGTTGTCTAGCATGTGGAGCTCACGTGTGATGTATCTGTTTTATCCTAGTTGACCATCATTTGACCATCATTTGGCTGATGGGACACCACCGTGAGGTATTTGTTAAATCCATATCGTCCAGAATATTTAGACGGTGCTAGACCATGTTTGGGCGGTGCCATGGACCACACCATGTTGTATGTATTTCACCCATGCCGTCCACCTAATTGGATGATGCTGTGCTGCCACATCGTGATGTGTTTGTTTCACCTGCACCATCTAGATAGTGTTTGGCAGTGCTGGACAATGTTTGGATGGTGCTGACCTACCTGGACACTGTTTGGACAGTACGGATCATCATTAGTGGGCCATGTGCCCCATACAATGATGTGTACAGTGATACACATGTTGCACCTGAAACTATTGAGATGATTTTAGATGTAATCCAAGCTCCCACTTGTTGTATATGAGGCCCATCGGTGCGACCCAATGATACGACCCACTGTGATGTGTTTATTAGGCCCAGTGGTGCGGCCCAATGTATCGACCCATCGTGATGTGTAAGGCCCACCTGTGATGACTATTTGAGGCCCACGTGATGGATATTTGGGCCCACCTTATGTTTGACTCTATGTGGATCCCACTGCTTGTGAGCAATGTTGGTTGAATGTCCACATTGATTGGTAATGATGGTAAACGCCCACATCGTGACCTTCCCTTAAGCCTAGTTAGGCCAATCCTCATCGTGACTGATTTGTCGATTCTGATTATCGATCGATCCCAATTGTCGTGACCGATTTGCCGATTCCGATTATTGATCGATTTTGATTATCGTAGCCGATTGTCTATTAACGATCGAGGCTGATTATCATGACCGATTTTTCGACTCTGATTATCGATCGATCTTGATTGTCGTGGCTGATTGTCGATTCCGATTGTCGTGACCGATTTGCCGACTCTGATTATCGATCATCCGGATTATCGTGACTGATTTGCCGATTTTGATTATCGATCGATCCCAATTGTCGTGGCCGATTGCCGATTCCGATTGATGTGACCGATATGCCTATTCTGATTATCGATCGATTCCGATTGTCGTGACCGGTTGTCGATTCCAATTGTCATGACCGATTACCGACTCCGATCGATGACCGATTTGCCGATTTTAATTATCAATCGATTCTGATTGTCGTGACCGATTACCGATTCCGATTGACGTGACCGATTTGCTGATTCTGACTATCAATCGATCCCGATTGTCGACGCCAAGTATCGAGTACAACTCCGATTGTCGAGGCCGAGTCCGAGTGTCGATTTTTATTGTCGAGGCCGATTGTCGAGACCTATATGTTGTATATGCGACTCGTAGTTGAGGCCTATTGTGATGTATATTCAGCCTGTGTTTTAAGCCTAATGTGATGAATATAAGGTCTATGTGATGAGGCCCATTGTGATGCATTTGAGGGTCAGGCGATGGAGCCCATTGTGATTTATGTTAGGCCCATGTGAAAGGCCCATCGTGATATGTATTAAGCTCTTGAGTGAGGCCCATGGTGTTGTATATTTGGCCCTTGTATGAGGTCATGGGTCCACTATATGTTAGGATTTATGAGGGTCATTCCTCGGGGGCGATGTTGGTTAAATGTCCACATTGTCGAGGTCGATTGTCGATGCCGATTATTGATACCGATTATGAGTATGTGACAGCATAGCATCATGATACATGCCCATGCACATCATCTGCATGTTTGTTATGAGATGTGATTGATCATTGCATATGTCATTGAGCATGTTGTTATGAGACTCCCTGATAGTCAGAGGTTATCTCACATGAGCGCACTGTATGCGCAGGATCAATGCATGACTGGATTGTATGACTCATGCATCTTGCATTATGGTTACTGTACGTCCTAGCGACATCAGGGCCGTAGCCTCCACAGGCATATCGTGGATGGTCAGACAGGGCACCGAAAATTTGTTCGAGCATCGGGATGCCATAGATGGCCTTGAGTGAAAATCCCTAAATCCTCTTGGTACCAGAGGACGCCCCAACATCGAGACCGAGTGGATATATGAGCGTCCGAGTAACGAATACCAGGAGGCCGCGTCTCCCACTGTGTCGTGGTCGGTTGGGAGGGGGTGTGGCCTTACCCGCCCAAGCTTAGGGGGCATTGCTAGGCTGAGTCAGACCAGCTCGAGAAATGGGTCCACTATCGACGTGCCGAATAGGTATTGACAGACTATTGGCCAGGCGGATAGTGAGGTTTCTTACGCTCACTTGGACTGTGCAGTTGGGAGAGCAGTAGTGCCATTTGGAGTGTACTAAACCCCAGTGATGATCCCAGAGATGAACTGTACTGATATGTGGACTTATTGAGCAGGATTTGCATACTTATTCATTCATTCATTCACTATCCACTCAAGCTGGTGGTGCGCAACTATTTGTTATGTGAACTTTTACAATGGCCATGATTTCGATTGGGGTGCATGACTAACCTGAGATCAGGAGTTTTCCACATTGAGTCTGACTATCCAAATTTAGGTACGGGACTAGTTCAGATAGAAGTCCCTTGTGGTGGACTCTATAGCCTGCGATACTACGTTCTATCATCCCGACTTCACAGTCCAGCATGGTCATTCCATCTGCACCGCATATTGCATTAAATTTGCAGCATATGACATTTTGGGTTACCTGTGTTTTTGTGTTTATATGATTTAAATAAGGTATCTGATATTCGACTCTTTATTACTCATCATTTGTATAGTTGATCTGTATCGCGTATTCTGATATTGCTTGACTCATAGACTTGGCAGTATTTTCGCTTACTCTGATAACATATGATTCATGACCTTTTGCCTATTTCGACATTTTATGATTATGACATTGTGTTGAATACTTGACACTCACCTTGTGCACACACTTACACCACCTTCTAAGCTTTCTATAAGCTTATGCACGATAGATGCGTGCAGGTGATGTTAGGTTGCAGTAGTGTTGAGCTTGGTGCGTGCAGCGGTCTTCTGGATCTCGATTTTTTATTTATGTATTTCCCTTTCAGCATTATACTCAAATGATTATATTAGTGGATATGTGATGATGATGTTGCCTTTATGAATTGGGTAACCTTGTGGTTATGCTTATTATGAGTTAAATGTACATTGAAAAATCCTCCTTGTAGGATCCCATGATCAAAATCTGGCGTATGGACGCTAGGAGCAGAGAATGGGGTACTACGGAGGCTGTCGGCACCGGATTCAGCGACCGAGATTCCACTGAATCCGATTTCCGGATTTGGGGCATGACACCTTCTCATTCCCAAAGTTAACTCTTTCTCTCTCTCCACCCATCCCTTTCTTACAACACATCACTCCACCCATCACCCATCACTCCACCTTTTCATCCCATCACTTCTCTTCTCTCTCTCTCTCTCTCATTCCATCTCTTCACTCCCAAGCAACACCCCACGTCCAAGCATTCCCAAGTTTTTCCAAAAACATCAAGTGTGGCCCACCCTCTCATCTCTCATCCTCAACATCATAACTCCATCAAACACCATCAATAGTGTAAGCAAGGAGCTAAGGAGGCTAAGGGACCAAGGAGAAGGCCTAGAGGTGGATGATACACCGTTAAATTCTTATTTTTAGGGCCACTTGTTGGTGGGACCCATTTTGATGTATGAGTTGTATCATGTGGGGCCCATAGTGGCGGGACCCCTCCATCACCGTTTCTCTCATCTTTCTTTCTCCCTCTTTCCTTATTTCCTTTGTGATAATGTGACGGTGTGGCCCACTCGGATAGATCCCACCATGAAGTATGTAACTCATCCATGCCATCCATCATTATAGGACCCACCTGAAGGATGTGTTGATTTACACGGTCCGGCCCGTTAGCGGGCCTAGATGGAAGGAAAAATAAAAATATCAGTGATCCAAACAGGTGGGTCACGGCCATGTGGGACCCATCGTAATACTTGTGTTATATCCAGGCCGTCTAGCATCTCTGGACACTGGACATGATGAGAGTGGTTTGTAGCTAACATGGGGTGCGTGTACCGACATGGGTGTGTACTAACTGTTAACAAAAAAAATATTTTTAAAAGTTTGGGGTGGGCTGCTCATGCAGGCCCCACCTTTATGTATGTATATAATCCACGTCGTCCATTCCATTTCTCAGACCATTTTAGGCGTTGAGCTGAAAAATGAGGCCAATCTGATAATCGTGCGGGCCATACCATAGAAAATAGTGTATTTACCGTTAAAACCCACCTTAATTTTTTTTTACTATAACATATATATATATTGGCCTCATTTAAACGGTCTTGGGCCATGGAACCATGAAAATAGACGATGCGGGCCCCCTAGGAAAAACCCCAAAAATATGTGATTTTAAATATATATATATATATATATATATATATATATATATATATATAAACAGCAACAACATCTGCTGCTGCTGACTGGTGACGTTAGCGGCGTTTGCGCTGCTGCAGTGAGGACGGATGCGGGTAGGGATGGCAGTCCCAGCCGTGGGCCCCACCGTGATGGGTGTTGATATCCACACCATGCATTTTGATGGGGCCCTTAAGGAAGTGCCCCCCCCCCCCTAAAAATCAGCCACACTAGGAGCTCAGGTGGCCCACACGGCAAGGAAACAGTTGGATTGAACCTCTGCCATTGAAACCCCCTTTGGGTGTCACAGGAGTTTTGGATCATTATAAAATTTGTTTTCCTTCTTCATCTGGGTCTGCGTGACCTTATCAACTGTTTGGATGGAAGATAAACATCATGGTGGGCCCCACATGGGACCCACTAATGTATGCATGTATACCCACACCGTCAGTCCATTTGGTGGGAAACACTAGTGATGTATGTGTTTAGTCCTCACCGTCCACACCACTGGACGGTGGGACCCACCATGATGCATGTGTTGCATCCAAGCCGTTTGCATCCAAGCCGTCCAACTATTTTGAGAGCTCATTTTATGACATGAGCTAAAAACTGAGACAAATTTAGGATCAAGTGGACCACCCAGCAAAAAGCACTGGGGATTGAGCTTCTGCCATTGAAACTCCTTTGTTGTCACAAGAGTTTGGATCAGTAGGAAATTTGTTTTCCTCTTAATTCAAATCTGTGTTACTTCATGACCAGATTGGATAGAAAATAAATGTTATGGTGGGCCTTAAGAATTTTAATGGTGGAAATCATTGTCACCACTGTTATTTGGAGTGTGGTCCAGTTGATCTTTTGATATGATTCATATATATATATATATATATATATATATATATATATATATATGAGGCCCATGTAATTGGCCCATCTTGATGTATTTGTGGCCCATTGTTGAGGCCCACTTTGATATATATAAAGCCCATGTGATTGGCCCATCTTGATGTATTTGTGGCCCGTTGTTGAGGCTCACTTTGATATATATAAAGCCCATGTGATTGGCCCATCTTGATTTATTTGTGGCCCGTTGTTGAGGCCTACTTTAATATATATATATATATATATATATATATATATATATATATATAAGGCCCATGTGATTGGCCATCTTGATGTATTTGTGGCCCGTTGTTGAGGCTCACCTCAATATATATGCGAGACTCATGTTATGAGGCCCATTTGATGTATTGAAGGCCCATGGGTCGAAGCCCAATGGGATGTACATAAGGCCCATTGTAATGTGATTCCACCATGGTTTATGTGTTGACCTTTATAGCGGGTTACTCCTTGAGAGCAATGATGGTTTGACGCCCACATTGTAAGTACAATGTTGGTTAAATGTCTACATTGTGACTCTCCCTAGGGCCTAATGATAGGTTCATACTTGTTGTGCGCTGGTCGTCTAGGCCCATCTTCATTGTGAAGACAGTTCATCACTATATAACATGCTAGTATAACTTTATGATTCATGTCCATACACATCATACACATGCTTGATATGAGGAGTGTCTGACCATAGCATATGCCTTCGGGCAAATTGTTTATGGGCTCCCTGATAGGCGGAGTTACCTTACATAAGCGCACGGTATGCTCAAGATTGTTGCATGTCTGGTAGGGTGATTCATGCACTTACATTTGTGTGATTGTGATTATTGTATGCGCTATTGACATCATGGCCATAGCCTCTACAGACACATCATGGGTGGCTAGCTTGGATACAGGAAATATTGTTTCTAGCATCGCAGCGCCATAGATATCCCTACGTGAAAATCTCTAAACCTGATGGTACTAGAGGATGACTCCAACGTCGAGACCGAGTGGATACATGAGCGCGCGAGGGCCGTATACTAGTAGGTCATGTCTCCCACTGTGTTGTGGTCGGTTGGAAAGGGGTGTGACCTTACCCGCCTGAGTGAGGGGGCAATTTCTAGATTGAGTTTGACCAGCTTGAGGAATGGGTCCGCTATCGACGAGCCGGGCCCGATATTGGCAGGTGGATAGTGAGGTCTCTCCACTCTCTCAGTTGTGCGTTCGGATAGGGGCGACAAGCTGACGTAAAGTGTACTAGACCCCGGTGATTATCCAGACTGAGAACCGTATTGATTTGATGCTCTAGTGATGAGCTGCATTGATATGAGGATTAACATGCTTGAGTTGCATCTCACATCGAATGGTCTTATTATGGCCGATCGCATTCATATCTTGCATCACATAGCCTTGGTATGGCTGATTGCATTTACGTACTCATCAGCATGATTCTGCATTACTCTAACCTTGCATTCTGAGCACTCTTATATTGCGCACACACTTACACCACCCTCTAAGCTTTCTATAAGCTTATGCACGATTGATGCTTGCAGGTGACGCCAGGGCGCAGCCGTAGTCTCGCCACAGTTGGAGCGTGCAGTCGAGCTTCAGGAGCTTCCGTTATTTGCATTATTTTGTATTTCCATTCAGACGCATTGTACTTAAAGTTTTTGATCATAGTGGATTTTACGATGGTGTTCTTGTGGTTATTGTTCGTGGGTTATGCTTATGGTTATACTTGTACAGAATCAAAATCATGTATGAAATCCTCCTTGTAGAATCCCAGGATCGGAAGCTGGTGTATGAGTGCCGAGAGCCGAGAATGGGGTACTATGGAGGCTGTCAGCGCCGGATTCAGCGATCGGAAATTTTGTGAGCCCAATTTTCGAGTTTGGGGGCGTGACATTTGATGTGTCCCCTTTAGGTTATGAGATATCTCAAAAATCATCGGTAAACGAAACTCAAGTGGGCCATACCATCTAAAACTAGTTGAAGACATCCTAAAAAATATAAAAGCACTTGGTGGGGCCCACATGAGTTTTGTATGCAGTTGAAACCTGGTCTAACCCCTCAACCAAGTGGGACACATAGAATGAGTGGGATGGATATATGAATCACATTTAAGCAAGCCCAATATATGATTATGAATGTTTTAAGGAAACCCCTCTCCATTATATTATGCATGTGGTGTGGCCCATATTTAGGCTGATGTTTGTGTTTTCCTTTCATTCATATCTTTTTGATATTATGAACATGCTAGATGAAAAATAAACATTACTGTGGGCCCAAGGAAGGTATCAACGGTGAAAATCATTACCAAAAATTTGGGATAAACCCACACGTTCATCCGTTTTTCGAGATCATTTTATAGAATTATCCAAAAAATGAATCATATCCAAAGATTAAATGGACCACACCACAAATAAGGGGAACAGATCGGCTCCTCCCCCTACATCATCCAATGGCTGGTTGTTGGTGATGTGTGGGCCCCACCATGATGTATGTGTTTAATCCATGTCGTCCATCTATTTTGAAAGAACATCTTTTGGCATGAGACAAAAAATAAAATTAATAAATTATTAGGCACATCCACTAATTTAACATTTAATCATTTTTAAACAATCTAATCAGTTCGGATTGAAGAGTAAATAACTTAGATGTTTAAATCAAATTTCACTGAAATTGTTGATCAATCTTGTTTGCCCAATATCTTTCTCATATGTAGTATGATCGAGGCGAGTAACTAGTCAAATTGAGGGTAATGATCAGTACAATAGAGTGAATGAACCAAACATGTAAAATGGGCCAAATATTTTGGTCAAAATTGTGACCCAACTTATTGACACCCTGAGAACCTAAGAATTAATGTAAGTTTTGTGAGGCCCATCATGATGTGTGTCGAACATCAACACCGTGCATTTGTTGTCTCCCCTTTTGCTTATGAGATATCATACCATTGAGGGCAATGATCAGTAAACTAGAGTGAATGGACCAGACATCAAAATGTGTGTCATACCATTTTGGGGCCACAAAGTTTTGGATCAACGCACATTGCATATTGATCCGAAACTTTTATGACCCCCGAGAGGGTTTCAACGCACATTGCATCCTACCTTGCCGTATCCAGTTAACAATGACACAGTGAATGTATTTGGTTTATCGACATTGTCAATCCATTTTTCCAGATCATTTTAGTGGTTGAGCCCAAAATTAAAGCATATCCAAAGCTCAAGTGGACCATACCACAGGAAACAATGGGAATAATGATTTCCACCGTTGAAATCTTCCTATGGCCTATAGTGATTTTTATTTCTCATCCAACTTGTTCAATCGATCACAAATACATGGATGAAGGGAAAACTAAAATATCAACTTGATCCAAAACTTCAGGGGCCTCCCAAAATTTTTCAATGGTAGACATTCAGTTTATACTATTTCCTATGCTGTGTGAAATGGCGGTGAAGACCGCTTGAGTAGAAGTTGGAATATGTCAATATGTCCTAGAGGGGGGTGAATAGGACTTTTTGAAGATTTATGAGTTATTAAAAAATCCTATCACTCTAATCCTATCGTGTATGCAATCTTCAGGATTACTCAAGTGTAACTCTACTGGCTTCCAAGCCAAGTATAGGATCCAATCACAAACTAATCAAGATATAACAATATGCAACTTAGTCTATGTTGGATATGACTGTGTATGTGTGTGAGATGTGATCAAATATATGAATATGAATGCATTGACATGAATCACACATATAGAAAAAGCAATCACAAACACAGTCATTTTATAGTGGTTCGACGATAAGTCTACTCCACTCCCGGCTGTCGCACTCAACCCTTGAGTGTACCAGATTTCACTAAGAAGGTTTCCCAGGGTTCACCTCTAACCTAAGGTTTTAAATTAGGTTCACCTTCAACCTTTACACGGAGGTTTCTACTTGGTTCACCTCTAACCCTGGAGTTTTACTGGTTCACTCCTAACCGGATGTTTATGCTCTCCATAGAGCAAGGGTCCACACAACGCACCCAGAGGTTTCTACTCGGTTCACCTCTAACCCTGGAGTTTTACTGGTTCACTCCTAACCAAATGTTTATGCTCTCCATAGAGAAAGGGTCCACACAACGCACCCATCACGTACACTCCCGCTGGAGGCCTCCTTGAGAACTTCAAAGGGTGAGAACCACTTAAGACCAAGACCTAGAAAGGAATGATCACAAGTATCCTCTGGACTCTAGATACTTACAGATAAGTTGATGAGTCCCGTTAAGCACAATGCCAAAGATCTCCTGCTTCTTGTTGACGAAGAGTCTTCAGCTCCCTTAATCCGCAACACAAGATGATATACCAATGCTAGGCTTCGGGTTGGGTCAAGGGTGAGATAGAATCCTACTCTCTAAAGATTTTCCTATAAGGAAGATAGAGTAGTTCCTCTCTTATGCATTCAAGGCATTCCAGCTTAATGATTTGCCATTAAGGTCGTAGCTAGAGGATCCTTGAATGCGGAAGTTCATTCCCCAATCCACTCTATTGAATATCAATGGTGAGGGTGGATTAGAAGATGAACTCCCTCGAGAGAAAGGATTTGGTATAAGATGGAAGTTGAAAAACACAAAAGCTCTCTCTTTTATCTCTTACAGCAACAAAGAACAAGTCCTCTATGTATAGGCAAGAAGTTCCAACGGATATAAAACGGTCACATTTATGACAGAGTTCGATATCATCGAGCAGGTTTGATATCATCGAGCGTATACTCTCGATAGCATCGATGGTCTGCTCGATGACTCGGACTCGATGTCATACGCTTTTGAAATTTCTTGCCAATAGGTCGATGAATCGAAACAGTTGTCAATGTCATCGGATTTCGAACTTCGATTCCATCGATGATAGGATCGAACCCTCAAAACATAAAAAATGAGAGAGACTTGACTTTGAAAATATTTCAGGTTTTCATGAATGATCGGGGGAACTGTCGAGGTCATCGAAATTTGAATGTCGATGATATCGTGATCAGAGTCGAGGCATCGATAATTCCAGCTGATTTATCTTTGAACTTGCTGGACAGATTATGGCTTTGTTCGATACAATCGATCTGGTGTCAATATCATCGATATTTGAATATCGATTAAATCGAAGGGCCCCCGATCATAGTTAAAAACATCTTGAAATAACTGCTGTAAGAAATGCATGCCCACTATCGATATCATCGATGGACCTTCGATCTTATCAATATTTGAATTCAAATCATATCGGAAGAGCAACGATTCTATCGAAGACTTTTGAGATTTTCTTTAAAAAAGCAGGGGCGCCGGAAATCTGCCTGTCGATCTTATCGAGCCACTCTCGATGATCTTGAGATTTAAATATCAATGAAATCGATATGTGTATCGATACATCGATAATTCGTCCAGATATATTGTGAAGTTGCTGGACATATTTAGTGCTTTTATCGATGATATCGATATGTGGATCGATACATCGATAAATTCGTCCAGATGAATATTTAGTTGTTGGACATTTTGATCCTCTTATCGATAATATCGTTAAGGTATCGAGGACATCGACAGTACAGGTCGATCATATTGAGGGTAATACGATAAAATCGACAAGGCGAGAAAAACTTAGAGATTTTCCTATTTTTTAAAAAGTTTTCTCACCACAAAAACCCTAAGATGTCTATCTTGTCTTAAGAGTTTTAATTACCTGGTGTTTTGGGACATGAGATGTGAAGCTATGATTTACTATTACAAGCTTCCACACATCCAGTTGAGGCAGACACATGAGATAATCTTCCTGTCGAGTTTTTTAGTCAGTTTGACTCACCATTTACGTAACTTGACAAACCAGGGCACTAGCAGGTGCACTTTCAATCTCCCCCTTTGTCAATTACGTGACAAAACACCCTAGAACACTTCTAGGCACACCCTAAATTGTGTGTACATGCATTTACACAATTTTACAATTTTTCTACCCTATGTACACATTCTAGAAGTATCCGCTCCCCCTTACTTCAAAACTCCCCCTTTCTTGTAGCTTCTCCACCTAACATCTACATTAACATAGATAGATACATAAATTTTCTGCTCGGGGTGTTTTGAACTGTTCTCCCCCTTTTTGTCAGTCATTGTCAAAGATATATCAAGTAATATTGACTGAAGAATGAAGTGCATGGGAGAACTAAGCAGATGGAGATGTATAAGGATGAAATCATTTTGGAACAAGCATCAGTGTCAGATCCTATGGATGCATATTAGATAAGATAGCAGTTGTATGGCAGTTGAAATGTTCATTCAGGACATCATATGCATTCCATAACTTGATAAACCAGGGGGAGAAAATTAACACACATATGGCAGTAAAAGATATGAATTTTGTGCTTGCCATAAAAGAACCAAAAATGCCCCAGACAGCAGTAAAATCCAAAAAAGAAAACTGTTCAATCCATCACCCAAACAAAAATATATACTGCTCCATACAACAGTAACCAAAAAGTGTCAAGCCCGCACATGGGCACCCAACACCATCCATCAACATTAGCCCAGCTTTGGGCATATACACGAAAAAAAAGAGACTATCATGCATACCAATGATAGCGAAGGACATCTAAAAAGATACTGATGTTCAATCGTGAGATAAAAGTAAGGTGTGTATGATAGCATGTATGAACTGGCCTCATGGAGCGGAATGAGATGGTCGTGTGTCGTCTCGTCGGCATGTCATCAGATCTACCAGTTGTTGCACCGACTGCTGCACTTTGTGGACAACTCACTCCAGGACAGTCAGCTGCTCCCGCACAGAATGAATATCTCTCTGGATTGTCGCGATTCTGTCCAGTTTGAACCTTTTGCCATGCCCGGCTGATGATGTGGACGGAGCTGGGTCAGGTCCAAGAGGTGCATCATCACCCATTGCAGCTCCTTCCATAGGATCGCCACCTTCTCCTTCAACTTCTTTCGCCTAGATTTCTTCCTCAGGGTTCTCCTTGTATTCGTGAAACTCTAAGTCCATTCTCCGGATATTTCTCTTATTGAAAACTTGGAGCAGGAATACCGGATCAGTGGTTGATGGAAACCCGATTTTGTTGCATATCATGTTGATAATCCAGAGGTACGGCAGGTGAAGGTCTCTAGATGTGTGGATGGCATTTACCAGCTGAGAAACAATTAAAGATGGCAGGCATATTTTTATCCCTTTGGAAACAGAGTATACGATCATGGTCATGAGCCCGGTGAGATCAGATCTGTTGGTACTTCGGGGATAGATGTTAGTAGCGAAGATACCATGCAAGATCCTAAATCTGGGTTCCATATACCTGGCTTTTAATGCATTCCCTTGAGGCCAGGGGATGTCCCTACCACTGCACAGATACTTAGTAACCCTGGATCGAATGTCCATATCCTCAAGATTCATTTCTGGGATACCTTCTAGGGCCATGTTGAGTCCGATGGCTTCAGCTATTGTAGCTGGTGTGATAAATGCATCATCACCTCCCAATGATACCATGAAGGAAGGGGGATCAGCCACTGGTGAATGACACGCGGCAAGAAAATTTCGTGTTCTCTCAAGTTGGCATGGCCCACCAAAATTCAGAACGGGCAGCCAATCTATTGCGGCAAACAGGGGTTCCAATTTGTATGGTTTGAGGCGTTCGCTGTCAACTCTTCTCTCTTGAATAAGTTTCCTGCCCATATATTTTGGTGGTCGTGAACTTGCTCCAGTCGGAGGAGGTGGTGCCAGAGATTCAGTTTGGGACCCACCTCGCCAAGTCTGTGATCTTTGCCTAGTGGGGATCCCACTTTCCGAGGTCCTCGCCCTTTCTCTAGAGGCGAGGACTTTTTGTCGGGTAGATCTGGATGATTCTCCCAGAGCCGACACTTTTTCTTTGTCTTTTCCCATGACGACAAAAAATGAAAAGAAAAACACACTTCACTAGAAGAGGGAATATCCAAAAAGAAGTGAGTCTTGATGTTTATGAAGGATATTATCGTATATTGGATGTCCTGAGGTTGTCTGACAAAGTTCCAAGCCTTCCAATTTGAAAACAGCAAGCAGGAGAAAAAAATAGAAATCTTGGAATCAAATCCCCTTTTTCGCGTTCTATCGGCTTATATCGGGCGGCATCTTTCGATAAGATTGACCGTTGTTTCGATAATATCGAGAGGTTGCTTATCGATTCCATCGAGTCTGTCTTCGATATCATTCGTGGCCACCCAACTGTTCATATCCGAAAGATGAGTCGATAATATCAACCTTCTATCGATAACTCGAGAATGTCATATTGACATTCATATCGAAGATGAAAATTTTCAATTTTCAGCATTCAAACAATCCCTCAAGTATACTTTTAGAATTTCTATGAATCAATTAGTATACTTTTCAAAAATTATGTACAGTTTCTGCACACACCAAAATTATAAACATATGTATGTTTATATACAAAATTTTGAGGTCAGGAACATCAGATGTATCATTTAAAGCTCAACAAAAATATTTCCTCATTTTGGCACTGGTTCAGATTCTACTGTATAATCTGAACTAATTTGTTTTTCCTTATCCATTTCTTCTTGTTAATCAATTTGGGTGGTGATGCAAGGGCATTGCTACTATCCATATCCTTGAGACGACTTTTGAAGATCTGTATTTCTCTGGTTAATGATTTGTCATGTTTCTGACTAGAGTTGGGTTGAGTCCTCCCCGATGTTATACATTCAAACTTATAATGACCTGAACCACCGCACAAAATGACATACTGGAGTTGTTCTGGTTTTGCTTCCAGAAGCAGCAGATTTTTCAGTTCTGAGAGCTGCATTTCCCGTCTTATGTTTTTCATATCCAAGCCTGCTTTTATCCTTACCAGGCCTTCCCATTCGTAACAATTTTTCTAGCTTTTCACCACTCTAGGAAAACCTGTAGTTTATCTTGGCTATCTTCTTAGATTCTTCTAGATCAAACATGAGTGTATGATTTTCATTACAAAGAAGTCTATTCTTATCTTCCAGAGTTTCAACCTGTTTGTTCAGTTTTTCAGACTCACTTTTAAGAAGGGTATTGATTTGTACAGTTTTATCCAAATCTCTTTGCAGCACTTGGTGATATTTCGAGTCTTTTAAGGATGTTGATGCTATGAACATAAAGTTGATTATAGGCATCTTGCAATTTATCCTTTTCAATTTCTTCTTCATTTCCAGTTTCTTCATTATCTAATGGAAATGATTCAGTAGCTTGCTGATCTTCATCAGATTCAGTTGGAATGATCGAAGCAGTGAAGATAATAAGTATTTTCAAAGATTTCTGATCTTCATTACTTTATGAGTCACTAGATTCTGAATTTAACTCATCTGTATCTTCCCACGTGGCGGTCATTGCCTTGCCCTTGGTTTTTCTGTTTGGGCATTCGGTTGATAGGTGTCTATACTCCTGATAGGCATAACATTGAGGTTCTTCTACCAAATTTGCCCGTAGGGAGCTTGTTGTTCACCTTTCTTCCTCTAGAGGGACGACCGCAATTCTTTTGAAAGAATCTTCAGAATCTTTGTGCCAGCAAAGCTACTTCCTCATCTTCATCTTCCTTTTCACTCCCACTGTCCTCATGTATTGTTTTCTTTGAAGTTTTCAAGACAGTTGTTTTGGATTTAGGGGTTTGAGTGAAGTGTAGTTCAAAAGTTTGTAGGGAACTTGCAAGTTCTTCTACTTTCATTTCATCTATATTCCTACACTCCTCAATTGTTGTCACTTTGGGATTAAATCGCTCTGGTAGGGATCTTAGAATTTTCTTACAAATTTTCGGTACCGGAACTTTCTCTCCCAATCCACCCATGGAGTTGCAGATAATATTTAGCTTTATAAAGAACTCCATAAATGTCTTATGCTCCTCCATTTTGAGACTTTCGAACTGTGAGATCAATAGTAAAAGTTTGGACCTTTTCACAGTACTTGTGCCTTCATGGGTTGTTTCCATTAAATCTCATGCTTCTTTTGATGTCCCACACATGCTTATTTGATTGAAAATATCTTGGGACATGGCACAGTAGATAGCATTCATAGCCTTGGCTTCAAATGTTTGCTTTTCTTTGTCGAATGCTGTCCACTTTTCTTTGGGTTTGGGCTTTGTGATTGTTGTGCCACTATCAAGTACAATTTGTTCAGTAGGTGGCACATATCCGCTTTCAACTATATCCCAAACG